>RCFS01000062.1:0-97923 GCA_004296355.1 Lepiota venenata
GCGTGGAATGCAGCGTGGAGTTTGGAGGTGAGGGGGCTGAACCGGGGGGCATAATAGGTTCGATATAGCGCTCAAAGATAATGGACGAGGCGTAGCTGGTGAGATGATGAGTGTGCAGAGAGTAAGCGAGGGCACGTAAGTGCTCACTGGCACAATATGTCTGTCCTCGATCAATCACCCCGCATCTCTACCACGCTATGGACTAGGTGTCTCGCTGCAGTAAAAAATCATTGAAACGCAAGCTTGAGGCCTGGAGAGACGATTGTCGATGGACAGATTAAGGCAGGGTGTGCGATGTACGGATCACCAAGAAACTCGGTGATGGCCGAGGCATAGCGAAATGGTCACAGTATTTTCCTCATCCTGGTGCGCTGGCCAGCTAACCTCGCCCGTGGATGCTTTGCAGGCATTATTAGATCGCGAGCTTGGGAAGATGTTACAGATTTGCGTCTTGAGAGTCGCCACAGCGCGGTCAAGGGAAACGACCATCCATCTCATTTGCAAAATTGCCCAGCCCGACCCCATCAATATACTCAGTAGGGAAAACAGCGGCGCTCACTTGATCAATGTGGATACGAAGAACCCGCCGGTTGGGACCATTGAGTTTAGCGGTGGGCTATAACGGTTCACAAACTCGTATTTGGGCCTGCTTATTCTGTAGAACACGTTTTAGCATTGATATACCGGGTTCAATCGATGGCCAACATGCAAGGTACCCAACATCCACATTCACCCTCTCAGGTTGCGGGCCCGCTCCATTTTTACCCTTCTACGACAAGCTATCGTCTCAACATCAACAGGCCAGGTTTATCCTGGGTTAGGGTGTCGTAAATTTGATTATACGTCTCTTGTTCCCTCAACCGTACTCACTCTACATAAGGAGTGGACACTGTGTGGACCTGAAGATTTGGGAGTGGGAATTTTGTGTGGAGAGAACCCTGTCTACCGGGGGCAGGCAGCGGGGGGATAAGCTGGGAGCGGGCATCGCTTTGCACGGAAATAATATCGGCTTCAAGCTCCGTCGAGATCCGGTCCTGAGGTGTGGGTGAGGTAAGTTGATCTCGCAATGGAAAAGGGGAATCCTTTGACGCACCTCTGAGGCGAGAGCAAAGGAGGGGCGCTCTCGAGGGGACCTGTAATGAATCGTATGGGCCTCGATAGAGCTGGATCTTAGAGGCGGCTCTTGTTTGGTGTAGCAGAGACTGTGAGCGGAGGGGTGCGTTTGAACTTGGGAAGGCTTGATCTGGGCATGCAAAGGGTCGAGATTTATTTCGATCGGGCAACGGAGGCCGGGCTTGATATTGCTTGTATGCTCCTGCTCACTCACGGATAAATGACTATAGGTCGATGCGTCAGAGTCGATGGAGAGCCTAAAGTCTGCAGGCGCGCGTGTATGGGAACCTTCGGATAAACGACAAAGGGACTTCCGCGCAAGGAGATTGAGAACCTCCGACTGAATGTTGAGGTTGGTGGGCGGTCAGGGAAAATGGAGCTCCTGTCGAGATCGACGAGAGTCAGAATCATGCTGGTGGCTCCTTGTTTCGATAGGCTTCTGGGATAGAAGGGCCTTTTTGCCACATGAACAGCCCTAGTCACACCTGGCCTTTGCTCAAATGCTCTCCCCAACGCAACTTCTGCCACCGAACGAGGATACAATATTAGAGCTCCCAGCCCGCGGTATATTTTGGCCCTGGGGTTTATGATAACACCATTTGGAGATTGAGGCGGACCATTGTCACACTCCTACTTTCGAAGATGTATTAAGCTTGGAGACACTGGCGACTTGGTCATTATCATGTACAGAAAATTTGCTACAGGCAGATACGGGAAGGGAAACATATAAGGAATATGGGGGTATACGGTATCCATCAAGTGCCTCTCGCTCTCTTGGTCTACAAATCCTGAGCGAGAAACTTGATCACCACGCTATGAAAGCCACATACCGCGGCACCTTCATCATCAGGAGCGCCGCTAGCCCTGGGTTTACTAGATGGCGCCATTGAACTATTACTTGGGGCCAAAGAGTGGGTGGGGCCCCCGAGGTGTCTGTAGGAGAGAGATATGAAGTTGTGTTCAGAGTGTACACCTTCCTAATCTTGTTGCTTTTCGGTGTATCCATGAATTGCTTTCCCTGCGTTCGACGAGAAAGTTCAGGATGAGTCGTTGGAATACCTCATGCACATAATCTGGCTTGCGCATCATTTTATCCGTAGCCCAATGGTGGTCATAGCGAATATGCTTTGCCATCACTCCAAGTAGCGGCTCGAGCTCCCTATACGGCGAATCCAAATGCTTGGATCCGCTGCTGTTGGGTTATTTTCCGGCTTGACGAGACCAGGAAAAAAGGGATCGTCCCGCTCGTCGATTGGTACCCCGTTCTCATGCATGTTTTTACCTGGCAGCAGCACAGTCCAACGGGTAGCATCAATGAACTCAGGCTTAGTGCCCTCAGCGGCCGCTTGAATTGCCCACCACACTATGATCCAGAAGATAGACTTGGTTGGCATCGTGACAGAGCTCGCGTCACCAGAGTGATTGTGGAAATGAGGAAACATCTTTACGTAGAACGGTAATCGCGTCGGTGGGGGCATGAAAAGCTCTGAAGAGTTCAGGATAAACCTCCTCGTAGTTCTTGACTGTACTGGGATCAATGCATGGTAATGCTGGGAAAAGCATGGGGGGGTCAGCCAGGAGCGAGCAGCCTTGCTAAACGACACGAACAATGAATACCAAAGTACCCTTGTTGCACGTCAATACTCAAGACACGGATTGTTAGTGATGTCAGGTACAGTGCGCCCTTGCCCAACGGCCTCCCTCATCAGATCTCAGTTTCTCGGCATAGCCAAAATTGATAAGAATGAGGGAAGATGCGTAACGATTCTGAATACAGCCCAAGTCAACGAATGCATTCGGAATATGTAAACCACGCACTGCTCTCCAAGCACATGTTGGATGTAGCCGGCAGAAACATTCTCAATTGTGCCTAGGCCAGGGTCCTGCACATGCTGTCGAACCACGACGTTTCCCGGGCTGAGGTTGCGATGGAGAGCTTGGTGATCGTGATATAGGCCTCGCGTTACTGAAGATACTGAGCTCGGCGGATGAGCAATGATGGGAGGGTCGAGATACAAAAAGGGAGTGCGGGACTGATGGCGGGTCTTGTCTATATCACCGTGATGGCAGGTGTGGCCATGGTTGAAAGGGATCAATACAGTTGCAGATAAGATTTCAGCCTTTGAAAATGTTCAGCCTCGCTCGACTTCACGCTCAATATCGCGCTTCCTCACGCTTAATGCCACGCTTGCTGGCCCTCATCACGCTCAACTTCACGCTTGCCGCGCTCGATATCATGCTTACTCCACTTCCCATCATGCTTACCACACTCACCACGCTCAACATCACGTTCGCCATGCTCAATATCACGCTTGCTCTGGGACTGTCAACGCCTGGAATTAAACATGCTGATGACAATGTTCTCTCTCCTTGATCAGGAGTCAGGACCCATTGTACTCGGACCCACAAAGCACGCGTTGTACTGTACTTCACCCAAATAGGGATTCAGTCAGGTCGGCACCGTAGCTGCTCATTCTAGCTGAAGAAAACACCCCCGGAGCCCTCGTTAGACTGCAGTCACACGGGGTATTCGTAACTTGGGAATCAAGGTATTGGTGAATAAACGCCCAATAATGATGCTGAGAAAGCTACAAACAAAGTATCTTTGCTTTATCTTGACGCTAGGTTGCTCAGTGAGTAATTAGCCTCACGCTTGGCCTCACGCTCGATCACGCTTATTTATGCTCAACCACGCTCAACCACGCTAAATTCTAGGTGCCCGACCACCAATGGCTTAGATAAATTGGAACCGCTTAGCAGATGTCTCTTTTCATTTTCAGCTTATTCAGTCTCTCTATCCCCGGCGCAGAGCCTATGTATGGGGGGACTTGTATACTTCCCCCGGATGATTCATTTACAGTTTCAATGTTTTTTAATAATGAACGCAGAAAATAAAATCCAAGCCTTACAATCATCGCCAGAAGAATGAAAATCGCTGAAGAGAGAATATAATTATGGTGATTGGAACAGTTGACCTGTTGGCAATTCAAGAATTACAGCACCCTGATAAAATGATTTCAGTCATTCCAAGTCGACCATGTGTCCGTGAAAAAAAATTCATACCATCCAGTGGTAATACATACGCCGCAACTCCGGAGTTGATCCATCCAAACCTGCCGATGAGCTCATCGCGCTCTTGCATATTTGTGGTGTACCAATGATCTCCGGGCCCTACTACTGAATAAAGAGGAACACTCCCACAAATTTGCGTAGGGTACACATAACCAATGACTACTCCGTTCCCATATCCACTGGGGGGTACCGGGGCACTCCCGTCCTGTGAGACTAAATAAATGAAATCTGTGGTCGTTGGATTGAGAAAAGCATAAAAGGCACTGGTCCCGGGCTGTCCAGGGAAAACCCAAGCTTTAAAGGATGGTGCTGCAATTTTCCAGGCGTCCCCGCTGGCTTCAGCATTGACAAATGCTGCCAGGGTGTTCCACGTGTGAAGCGGGCCTGATGCCTCATCCTGGTATCCCCCGAAGTATATCGTAGCAAGCAACGGATCTCCGCAAGTATCAGGAGCTCGGTGATGCTGTTGGGAAATGGATAGGACATTTAGTAATAGTAAGCAAAACTCAATAGTCAAGAAACGCCAGAGTCAACTTCAATGCTCACAAGTGGGGTATTTGCATTGACAATAGGGATACAGTTAGCCGAGGAATAGCTCAGCAGAAGCACCGCGATGAAGGTGATTAAAATATTCTTCATCTCAAGAGTTAGCGGCAATTGGACACTTCTTTTACAAGTGATGAGTGGTCCAGCAAGACCAGACTGTCCTTATATCTGAATACATAAGCACACGTCTTCCTATATTTGGAATTATTCGGACATACAGCTTTTGACCCTACAACACTCCGATCTCTGGCCACCTAGAGATATTATTGAAGACTTCCATGTTATGGGTTCACTGTGGCAGTTCGGCCACTATTTAGCGCCGGAGGATCATGTGGTTGGTCAATTATCAGATTTAAGAATACAGTATTTGGCAACCCAGAATTTTGCAAGGTGCGCAAAAAGTAAAATAACTCAGAAAGTTATCTGGTGGTTCAATCCATCGAGTACGGGATGAAGGTAGACGCCACAGCCAAAACTTCACACCGAGGAAACGTAGCACACTGCATTTTGTGACAGGAAAAGAAGCAATACCATGCGGTGAATGACCTTCGCATTAGCTATTTATGTTTTTCGAAATGGAATTCAGCGCTCAGCGCTAGCAGGAGCACTGCCTACATTGATGATTGTGTAGTGATTAGCGCGCGCTAGCGTTCTAGGATAAAATATCACACGTCAATCATGAATAGATCTGGCGAGCATGGGTATAGGAAGATTTGGAGTGTACTGTGTAATTTGAAACAGGCAAGCTGGTACGCATTGCTTGAGTTATATCCGGTGCTAAGCACTGAGCACAAGGTCAGTAATTGAAAGAGCTAATGGACTTCCAGAGCAAGGCAGCTTCGTCTGACACTGTGCACTTTTTGTTGACACTTAGTCTATGAAGTGCTGTAGTGCGTAGTGTGTTTTCTTGCCCAAGGACGCTTGTCCGCTCAAGGCATTAGATATACCCGAATTCCTGATCAATGAAAACGATTTCGTATCCCCGGATTTGTAATCTACATTGTTACATCCGCAAATAAATGAGGATGGTACCCATGTTAAGTCGTGAGATGAGGTGATATACGTGAAGCACCTAGCTCGTGTCTCGCTAAGTGTGTTTTCTTGTGCCGCGACGTGACCATCTGTTGTCCCCTATCCCCTGTTCTATCCCCTGTTCCCTGTCCCATCTCCTACCTCCCATGCCCTGCCCTCTGCCCTATGTCCCCTACCTTAAATCCCTAGTCAAACTCCTCAAGTCCTCCTGATAACCCTAATACTGATTGGATCGACAAAGTCTTGAATCATCGACAACCACCCAACTGATGCTATATTTCTTGGGCACAATACTCTCTCTCCTCAGCCTAGCCAACAACATTGATGAAGAGAGGGATACTCGGCTACAACAAAAATAGACGCGAGTGCAATCCTCTACAACGACCACAAGGCTTCAAGAGGAAACAAGACAAGGGAGTGCGGGAGCGGTGCACAACAAGCACGAAAATGGGGAGAGATGAGGTAATTGGATGGAGAAAGTCGAAAAAACAGTGTTCGCGATGGTGCGAGAGAGAAAGACACTGCAGTCAGTGTGAGCGTAGATGATATTTTGCTGGTCCCTACTAGCCTAGGAGGCCGTTGGTAAGTAGCTACAAGACAATAGAGAGCCCTGATTATACACCAAAATTTGAGCGACTTCGTTCTGAGGCGAGTGCGGGCAAAATGGAGTGGTAAGACAAGAAATAGACATCTACATGATTTGAAAGCGCGAAGGGGTGTTTCAGGTGGACAAAAACAGGTAGCTATGGAAGTGGAATAATACAGAGAAAACGGTGAACTTAAGAGGGCGAAAGATAATCCTACTGGTGTTACTGGGACACATATTTTTGACCCTGGCGCTTGTTCTTCATTGAGCCCAGGGGCTCTCGCGCCAATCGGGGGCGCTCCGTCTAGCTGATCTGGGCGGGTCGTTCGGAGAACGTTCCTGTGCGCCAATCGAGGGTAGCGCGTGAGCTCCCCTCACGTTGAGCACCCTCCGTTGTAGCACCACCTGCCACCCTCCCGCTTCACGCCCTCCTCGCCTTATTCGACCGCAAGCCAGACATAGTCACTAGAGACCAAACAAGCTCGGTCCCCTTCACAGGGGGTACAACCAAGGGTAGCGACTTTACAAACAAATTTGCTCCCTATTATCAATCGGTTGTACCCCCTGTGAAGAGGACCGAGCCTGTTCGGTCTCTAGTGAATATTGTTAGATCGTTGTGTGATCCGATAAAGGGCGCGACTTCGCTTGTTTTTATCTGCCAGGCGAGGTGATACTTGGGAGCGGGTTACATGGCGTGCAAGTTGGAACAATATTCGGAGTTAGTCGTAGCTTTTGATAATTTGCTGAACGGTGTCTTATTAACTCAAGGATACGAAATGACAGAACCTGCCTGGTATTCCAGCTATCTGGTAATCTTCAATCAGTAATCTAAAACCTTACTACCAGGCAGCAGCCTCATTTCCCCGACTCGACGGTCCTGTACCAAGCTACGCTACACAAGCCCCTTGATTATGTCGGCAGCTGAAAATACCCCTGGTTAGTCTTAAGCAAAATAGGGACCATACGAATCTTCTCACCAATCTCACCAATTCCATATGCAACACCTACATGTTGCACTGTAAGAATCAGGGAAATACTTTGCGCTTGTAACTTACATTGAGAGTGCGACCCGAAATGAAGCGGAACAATAGATATATCAGCAATGCGGAGGTTCTTCGTACCATAGACCTATAGGAACAAGTCAAAAGCATGCTGGCGAAGCCGCACTGTCTCCTCACTTTGAGTTTTGTGTCCACAACCCCACCCTTCTCCCTGGGCAGCATGGATGCTGAACCAATGGTATCTAAGGTAACTATAAAATGATTTGTCACAATCGAAAATAAGTAGGGACCTACGATAAGTCGTACAAACGTATTGTTTCATGTAGTCTTGTCAAACATTTTACTCCTTACACGGAGATGCGAACTTGTCAGAAACCAACGTACCCTCTATGTCTTCATCTGTTGTAATGGTAGTCCCAGGATTGAGCTCCTGAGGTGATTCACCTTAGATAACGGGTTTTATGAGGGTAGGCCAACAACAAAGGTGATACAACGGACCAAAGTAACTTTTCAATACCGTCGTCCCTGCTATTTTTCTACAGAATTTCGTAACTTCTCGCATCATTTTGAGATCTACATAAGTATAAGCATATCACATAAACGGTACTGACGGTAAACTTGCCAACGTCTTGCTTGAAGTAACAGGGATCCATGGCGGGGTGTGCTGCCTGGTCTGAAGAGGTCACATGCTGGTAATACACAATCAGACAGAAGTTAGAAGATTAATAGGAAGTAGGGAGACATACTATGGTGCCCCTAGAAAACAGGCGGTTTAGGGCAGGAGAAAATGTATAGTACTTCTTTCCAGGAGTAAACATATCTAGAAAGTTGATGGTCAAACATTACCTGGACTACAACTTTACAAGGAGGGTACTCACTCCGGCCACCATAGTAACCCGGGAAAGCGAAGACTTCACAGGATGGAACTTTCTCAATATTCTCGAAAATAACTCTGTATTGGTCCACCAATCCCGGGGGGTACTTCCCTGCAGCTATATCAACTTCGATCTTCCCGCGGGCCTCAGAAATAATTTCTTGTGCCTTATCGGATAATAAACCGAGCGGCGCATAGATGAAGTTTGTAACACCCATGGTGAATAGTCCTTGACCTTGGTCACTAGATGATACGGTTATTTTAAGACAACCGAACGTTACAGGGAAACATTAACACATACAAAAGTGCTAGATGTTTCTCAGCTTCTCCAGGGTTTCGGAGAACATCATATGTCAAGTCTAGGACATCGTCCTTGAGTTCTGTGTTTGGATATTCTTCGCGTAAGTAAAATCCGGGCACAATAAAAAATTCACCTACCAACTACAACGCTGGCGTGAACATGTTCTTGAACATTTTCTCCGACACCGCTTAATGCCAATTTGATGGGAATACCAACCTTCTGGAGAACATCAGGAGAGCCGATGCCTGATAGTTCCAATATTTTTGGAGTCATGAGGGCCCTATACCGCAGATGGAGGTGAATTCAGTAAACAGACGAGAAAAAGAAGCGGGTACCCACCCTGTGCTCAAGATCACTTCCTTCGAAGCCTTGGCAATATAGGTCTTCCCACCACTATGCTTGTAAACAAACTCTACTCCAGTAATAACGATTTCATTATCTACTTCAGCTGTTGCCAGGCGGTGTACAGAAGCACCCGTCAACAGATTTAGGTTGGATCTCGTAGAATTGGGCTCCCAGTAAGCATTTCCAGCAAAGGATCGTTGGGTTGTCTTGGGATCAACGGTCATAGGACCTAATATGATACCACTGGGCTGACGATTTCATAAATTTCAGAACATAAGGATAGAAGGAGCCAGTCTGTGCGATACTTACACTACCATCCAACTGAAAAGTAAAATGGGTCAGTGATTTTTAGCTACCTCCAAACATACTTAAAAACGTACGGGAGCCGTAGCGTAAGGGATGCCTAATTCTTGGAATGCTTGTTGGATCTTGATATCGAGGTCGGTTCTTAAGGGGGGATAAGAAACTTGGATTGGACCTGATGACGATATGTCAACGAAACAATCCTAGCCCGCAGGGAGAGACTGTTACCCTTTCCCACTGGTCCCTTTTGCCACAACTCTCTGTAAACGTCCGGAGTTCCTCTCCTAGTATGTTCAGCCTCGGAAAATGTTGGTGGCGTGAAGCTAGTGACATCCCGTAAGTCGCTAAATGAGGGGCAGAAATATCACGGCTCTTCGCACCTAATCGCTCGCTCTATGTACTTATTGAACCTCTCCCAGTTCCAACCTTCATTTCCCAGCTTCTCCCATGCTACAAGAATTAGGCTTCCGTATCAAATGATCTCTTTGGTTATCTCACCATCTATATCTTCCCGAGAAGGCTTGTTCCATACTCCATAGTTAATTGCTGAACTTCCCCCTAGTATTTTTCCCCTATGCCATTGTTAGTGAGAGCTGAAAAGGCGAACCTGCTGCTGTACCTTGGCCACGGAAATACTGTGTTGTTGGAATGTACTTGAGGAGTCTGGTGCTCCTGTCAGCTCGACAAAATGCTACAGAATATTTTCTTTCAGCTACCGTTGTCGCACACCAATCATATCTCTCCTGGCCGTATGTCTGCCAGGATTGAGCAGTTTTCGCTGATCGGCACAGCGCAGTGACATTTAGAATTGCCCACAGGATGGAGATCAGCATGCACTTACTGATCAGTGGGTCATTCAAGTTTTCCTCTCCGGATTCAAGGATCAGTACTGAAATTTTTGCGTCTTCGGTCAACCGGGCAGCCAAAACCAGTCCAGCGGTCTGATCAAGCTCAAGAGTCAGCCCTTGAAATATTGGATCTTGACGCAAGATCCAACTCACGCCTCCTCCTTAAAAAAAGGAAGAGTGAACATCTGAAACGATCCTACCAGGAAAGTTAGAGAACATACCAACAATAACATAGTCGTACGAGCGGTCTACAGCGTCTTGGAGTTCGATCAGAGGCATGACATAACGTTGCTGTCAATGTGGTCGTGGATTTAAATGCACTCTAAGGCGCACTTGAAACTATTTATATAACGGAACACCACGAATACAAGACAACTAGCACACTTGACGAGATATCGTCAGAAAATAAATCAGATTAAGGTGATACGTATGATAGCCGAGGACAATTAACCCAGCAGAAAGCTCAAACACCAAAATAGGGATGGTGCTGTGTTATTGGCATCAACGCACTACGGATCGACGGTGGATCCTAAGAGAGGTGGCAGTGTTTTTATGCGAGGTTGGAAGGGGTACCCGTCCGTCGGCAAGGAGCAGCCGTGCCCCAGTCGACAACCAAGTCAGCACCATCATGTCATCGGATATGAGGTGCGCGTGGACGGGCCAATCCTTGTGGGAGTCGAGGCATAGGGGAGTTCGCATTACCTGGTGCAGGCGATACCTGAGCTTAGACCCTAGCAGCTCGCCCTCAGTTGGGTTGCGTTCTAACCCTTAAATCTGACACGTACATCGCACGAGCCCGCTTTGCTCTCCTCCTGTCTCCTACCCAGGGTGGAGGGGTATTCGAATGTAAGAATAACCGGTGAAATGGGACGTTATCGCGGACAATTGTACGAAAATATTGTTCCATTATGTCTCATCTCACACCTTGAAGCCAGAAACTTAGTCTAACAGTTCATGGTCTGTCAATAGTTGGAAGCTAAATTCACGAGCATATTCTCACGTAGGTTGGATTGCTGAACTAGTCTTCGGCGTTGTCATCCTAGTTGTGTCGATTGAGAACCTCAACTCTCAATCAGCGAATAAGCGAGCTCAAGGATTTTTCCCGAATAGCCTGTTTGCACCTTCTCAGGGGAAAATGAGCAAGAGCTCATGTGCACAAACAGCAACCCACAACTCGAAACACCCTGCGGAATGGTCGATGGGAATGGTCGTGAACCCTACCATTTTCACCCAACATATTCGTATGGACCGTGGTAGGTGGCGCAGCTGTGTCTAGTTCTGTCCATTCCAACGGGCCCCAGCTCAACTACCGAAGGGTATACAACAAAAGGATACAAAGAATACATAATTCCTATGACTTCCCGTACATAAGTATACAGAATTTCAAATTCGATACAGTAACCGGGCCTTTCACATGGCTCGGATGGCGTCAGCTGAGAAGGCCTCGCGACCAGGATACTCCGAGTTTGATATGATCGCGTACACCAAAGTCCACAAGGGCGAAGTAGGGGCAAGCATCCTCTATAACCTGCGGCTTCATCACTCAACATCTTTAGTGCATAGGATGTATTGGAGTTTCAGCATCATACTCTATAGACTCAGAGGAATCCAATTTCGAGAGGAGTTGGATGACTTAGGTTATTGCAGGGATATCAGTATTTTTATTGCTATTATTATTTTCCATTTTTCGGCTGTATCTACTTGGAATCTAACAGATAATTAATGATGTCTTGTAGAGCACAGTAAATATATCCAAGACCCCCAGTCCTCAGGACTAAAGGTCGCTCTTGCACATAACCAATGGTCGTTGACCAGAGTCCGCTGGAGGGCCATCCTCAGGGTGGTGGTGCCAGCCACTGACATTGTACAATGCGCATGTAGACAGGCGGCCACAGCACACATCAGTACCAAGGATGGGATGTATTCATATTCTCATGTTTAGAATAAATTTTCACAATATATTACAAGACATAGAACAGCTAGCTGTATTTTATTACTGTGTTTACCATTTCGGTCGCGGCCTCCTTTCGTCCGTCCGCCTACGCCGAAACCGGCAACCCCGGCAACCGGGTTGCGCAAGTAGTTTATCCAACCACAACCACTGAAGCCGCGAATTTTGAACTTGAATGAAAAATGGCTTGAACATCCCCGTGGGTTTGTTAGACGCCTGATGATTTCACCCTTTTCTTTATCCAAGGTCGGGTTATGTACGTGGAGTAATTCTAATTTTGTCTTGCGCTGGGTAAACCATCGCGACGCAAAAAGTCTAACAAGTCATGTATTAGGGACTAAAGGAATTAAGGGCAGTAACGCATCAAACTATATAGGCATGTGTCTAATAATGATGAATTTCGTCGCGCTCGCGGCCCCTCATAAAAGGTGGTTCTGTGCCTTTGTAATATATATCGGTCCAGAGGTCCTTGATCAGGGGCTCGGGAGATGCCTTGGCCTCCTCCACAGCAGCGTCGACCTTGGCCTTGGCTTCCTTGTCCAGAGCCTACACAATTCAGGTAAGCAATGACAGTTGGACGGGATGGTAAAAACAATTTTTACCTTGAGTTCCTGCTCAGATGCCAAACCCCACTCCTCGATATAACGCTGGAGGCCACGAATCGGGTCCTGAGTACTCCGCATCCGCTGAACCTCTTCACGAGTGCGGTATGTAGTACCTGGGTCGGACATGCTAAGGTGGAGGTGAGTAAGTGTATATTGTGCAAGCGGTAGTGGGACAACATACGAATGGCCACCATAGCGGTATGTAACAAATTCCAGGAGGAGAGGACCACGTGCCTCATCAACAGCCCATCGGCGTGCGTACTGGACAGCTTGTTTGGCTGCAATGATGTCCATACCGTTTACCTAGACATTTGAACAATCAAACATGCGCACATATCGGAATGAGCAGGGTTAGCTTGCCTGTAGACCGGGGATTTTGTCACCGCGGGTAAAGTACTCGGTGTTGGAGGAGCTACGTTCAGCAGAGGTACCCATGCCATACTTGTTGTTTTCGCAGACAAAGATAGTGGGTAGGTTCCAAAGTTTAGCCTGGGGGAGAGGATGACATCATCAGCGGCGTTTTGCTGAGGCAAGAGTATGAATATGAAGTACCATATTAAAAGCCTCAAAGACCTGACCCTGGTTGCTGGCACCGTCGCCGTAGAGGGCAAAGGTGCAGTTGCTCTGGCCAAGGTACTTTTGTGCAAAAGCGACCCCAGCGCCGACAGGAACCTGGGCACCGACAATACCGTTTCCGCCGAAGAAAGAGGGCGTGAAGATGTGCATGGAACCACCCTTGCCGTGGGACATGCCGATTTGACGACCGAGAAGCTCACCAAGAACACCTGTTATGGTGCCCCCGCGCATAACGGCGAATGGGTGGCAGCGATAGCCGGTAATAACCCTGTC
This sequence comes from Lepiota venenata, assembly GCA_004296355.1. Lineage (NCBI taxonomy): Eukaryota > Fungi > Basidiomycota > Agaricomycetes > Agaricales > Agaricaceae > Lepiota > Lepiota venenata. The sequence goes on from RCFS01000062.1 coordinate 13,427, forward strand.
CTCTTTCTCGATACCATGCTCGAGACCGACCGAGACTGCTTCCTGGGGAAATATATTCAGAAAGAAAACAAGTAATGAAGGACGGGAAGAGCAACACACCTGGCCGATAGCCAGATGGCAGAAACCACGAATGAGCTTGGCCTTGTAGAGTGCGTCTGCGGCCATCTCCATCCGACGCATGGTCTGCATCTCCTTGTACATTCGGAGGAGGTCCTTGCCAGTGACTTGGACCTCGAGGTCGGGCTTGTCACACTTGTAAGCGCGGAAGGAATCCTCATGGAGTTTGACCGTGAAGGGCTGGGAGAGGTCAGAGGGCGACTCCTTGAGCTGAGTCGTGTCCGCAGAGGTCTGGATGGCACGGAGACCGAGCTGGGGCTGGAAGGAGAGGTGAGCACAAGGAGTGGCGTGCAATAGCGGTCAAGAACGTACAAGACGACGAGGGAGATGAGCCCGTGCGAGGGAGGCCATTTTTCGGGAAGAGGAGGGTGGTTGGGGAAAAAGACCGGGGATGAGCTGGACAAATATTACCGCGTGTCGGATGGGAAAGCATTGCCGCTTTGGGAATACCCCGTTCCCAAATTGTCCCTGCGAGGGGTAAACACAGTACTTTGCTCTCCATGGACCACAACAACGAGCACGCGAATCTCAAGAGCGCAATACACGGCTTCAACCGCCTCTTTGAGAACGACATATCCGGCGCAAAGGCTCATTTTGCCACCACCAAAGACGATCCCTACCACCTCCTAGGCCAAGGCGTCTGCGCCTTCCTCGAGGCCGCTTTGGGAATGGAGGTACGTACTACGCCGCCACCGGGCCTAGTTCTGAGACGCTGAAAATTGACTGCTATAAAGGCGCAGGTAATCGAGGACGCTCGCCGGTATCTCACCCTTGCAGAGGCTGGTACACGCAAACATACAAAGATCAAGAAGCATGTCGAGAACCACCGTTTTCACCCTGGTCTCGAATGGGAAATCCTCAACGCCGATGCTGTTGTGCTACTTGGTTTAGTTCATGCGCTTAGGTAGGTTCATGGGGATACAGGACACCTCGGGCGTTAATTCGTCGCTAGCGAGACGTATACAGGCTATCTGCAATGCCTGTCAGAGTTTTTTTCTTTTCTGAGCTTCGGACCTGGCTAATTTATTTTCCAGGTACTCACTCAACTCGTATGTTCTACGTTCTCTTACTGAATGCAACACCTAATTTCCGCTATCCCGTTCCAGGGCACACTCTAAGTTTACTACGTTCGTCCTCACCACCTTCTCAGTCAGCCCCAATCAACCTACCCGCCGCCCTCCAGACTTTACAAAACGGTTTTTCCTAGTGGAATTGACATGTATCTCCCTCCCCCATCGCCACCCTCTGATGCAGTGAACCACGAGCTTTTGACCCCTTTTGCTGGATCCGTCTCTTACTCGTCTGCTTCTTCAGCGGCATCGTCCGCTACCACGCTCCCTACGGTCAACACTTCGGAGCCTGGGATCGTTGTTGGCCAGAAGCGCAAAGGTTTATTTAGTCGATGGGGATCTATTTCGTCTACCCCTTCGCTGACTGCTGTCCACCATCGTCCACATCTCCACCCATCCAAACCGGACGGCCTGATTGACGATCTTATCATATCCGGAACTGCCTTTGGTAAGACTCTCCGTCAACTCTAAACATTTCTCACCTCCTTATAGGCTACGGTCTTTTTAACCTTGTTTTTTCACTCCTTCCCAGGCGCATACAGTGAGCATCCCGATACCACTCTTACTGAATACAACCTATGCCACCCAATAGAAGTATTGTTGGCTTCTTCGGCTTCAAGAGCGACAGGAAACTCGCCCTCAAAGCCTTATCAGTCGCTGCTTCACGGAAAGATACGCACTCGATCTTCGCAAGGTCAGATTTTTCTGGCCCTCAGACCTATTCGTGAATTGACTACATCCCAGGCTCGTCCTGATGACATATTACGGCGTCATTTTACTCTTGTCGGGATACCAGGCAGATGAATCCACAATTGTAATAGATTATCGGGACCTCGTTGACAGGTTAATTCAGAATTTTCTTAATAGTTCTCGCCATTCGCTTATTAGGTGTTTAGAACATATGAGCAGTACCCTAACGGAGCCCTATGGACCTTGAATAAGGTATCCTATGCTGCTCCACTTTCTCCCCCTTGTCAGTCTAAGCTCGATGCCAGGCCAAAATTCTACGTATGGCCCGCGACCCCGATAAGGCCATTAATGTTCTCCAGGAAGGGTTAAAACCAGACCGTCCCCTTAGCTTTCCTCAAGCTGATAGCCTTGTGAGCATGACCATTCTTCTCAGTGACCTCTACCAACACCACCCGGAGCTCGTATTCGAGCTCGCTTGGACCCTTCTTGGACAGCGCCGCTATCAAGAAGCAGCCGATACGTTTCTCCGCGTCACAGAGCTGAATACCTGGTAAGTGTTTTTATTTGTATCCCTGCAGCATCTCATGCCTCGCCGCAGGAGTCACGCGACTTACTATTTCATCGCTGCGGGTAGGTCTGAAATCGCATGTGCCGGCTTTTTCACTGACTCCGGACAGGATGTCACTGGTCATTGGGTAATCACGAGCGATCTCAAGCATTATTCGATGCAATTCCAGGACTTATTGATAAAAAACTCGGTGGAAAAGAGCTTCCCACGGAGGTTTTTCTAAAAAAAAAACGTACGTCCGGAGTCCAACTCTTGCCATCTCTCGATTCATCAATATTCTCTAGTCGAATTCTACAAGGAGAAACAGACAAGACTTGGTCGACAGCAAACACGCTTTGTAGAAGCCATTACTCTCAGTCCTTCCGACGGTACGCACGTCGTCTCATGCCGCTTAGTCTAAGTTAAAACCGATAGCTAGAAATCGCGATCTGTATGTATAATCATGTTCTATGCCTGATTTAACTCACGACATCCCAGTTTGGAATACCCACGCACGAATATCCGAGGCTGTCGCACTTGTGCATATCAGAGAATGGTCCTCAACCTTGCCTTTGCCCGTGATTACCAGCCCACATTTCGCACCCTCCCCTCCATCCACATCGTCCGATGCTATTCTCGATACACCGGATGAGCTCGCGCTCCGGTCCTTGCTTCTTGGTATTGCCCACAGAACGACGAAGGCCTACACTGCTAGTCGCGCCTTCCTGATGGACGCCTGTAGCCGCCAAAACCAAATCGTAAATAGCACTTGGATCGGAGGTATTTCCATGTTCGAACTTGCAGTCCTGGAGTTGCAGATAGTCGAGGCACTTATTTCGGAAGGATTGGAACCAGCAGCCGCGAAAGAAAAATGGCGGGGTGCCCTCAAAACAGCTTCTGAACATCTTGACCAAGCAATAGCATTGACGACGAATTCGACGGATCTTTCTTCACGCCTTGACACAAGAGTTTCGATGTTGAGAGATGAGATTGCAGCCAAGAAGGATGGACTCGGATTTCGTTAGATTGTCGCCGTCATAATCATACTTTTAAATTTTCGATGTGTATTAAAAAAAACAAGAGAGGAAAGAAAGGCTATACAGGACGAGCGACAAAGAGAATAATCCTCACCGTTGGATACGAAAAGCTCAAAAAGATCCTTTCAGCCACCACCAAAGTCTCTCTCAACGCCGAGTCTTTCGTGAACGAAATCGATGCTCCCCCAAAATTACCCACAAATAATTCCTCGTCACACTCCCTCTCCAACGCAAGCACCCATCCAGTGCCCTTTGGGCATTCGTGTCTCACCCTCAAGGGTATAAATATCATCAAGATCGTCTGTGAACCCACACTTGTTTTCATCGCCCAAAGCTGCATCAAGAAGTCTTTGGCACCAGGGTCCACCCAAATTGCACGAATTTGTCCTGGCTACTACCGTCAATAACTATGTGCTCCTTACACCCAAAATTTTCGACCCCTACGAAGCCCTCGACAAATCTGAGTACCGCCTCCGTATTGACAATGTCCACACACCTTCATTCAGCACAGGCAAAAACCTCCGCGGACTAATTAAAATCAGTTGGGTGGCCAAGGACAAAGTCTGAGGGCTCTGTGATGTCGACGACCTTAAAGCTCTCGTCGAGTTTGCGAGCGGACCCCGACTCCTATGTCGTCCCACGGATATAGACCAGACGGTTCTTATCCACATCGAACCCTGAGGTGGATTATACTGTGTGCTGGGTGATGACAATGGAGAGGACACCACCAAATATACTTTCTACCTAGCCTTTCCAGGCCCTCTCCAAAACCCGTGCTAGTATCACCCGGCAGTGGATCTTCAGTAACTCATTGATCCTCAAGCAAACCATTGCGTTGCGCGTAAACAATAGAAGGCAATCGACTGATCCCGGGACTTGCCCGGGATAGTCTCCCGTAGTCAGACTCACGTATGTCTTTCCTTTTTAGTGTTTTACGATGACACATGTATGCCCGGGACCACGTTCGCATAGTATGTACAGCCCATCGTCACTAAGTTCAGTGCACCTGCACAGCCCTACTAACAGCTCTACCACTAACATCATGGACACTTGCCATGTCGCATAATAAAGTTCCACAGAAGTACAAATGACCTGTGCCTTTGTTCTATTTCCGACTCAACAGCCTGTCATCCACAGCCTGGTGCCTATTTATCAGGGCTGTGAAGATTACCCACGTGTTAGAATGGGTGATATAAAAGTCCTTCTCAACCCCCTCGAGAGCGCAAAATCTTAGGTCCCCACTCAAATCAGCTCTCGTTGGGCCCCTACTATCACGGAAAAATGCCATTCTTCAAAGGGGCTCATACGTTCGTCATCACAGGTGACGATTCCTCAAAAGGAAAGGGCGCGGTTAGAAAGCAGCAGTACGACCCCACGACAATACCTGTGTCATTCGGAGCTACCGATGGAAACATTATGGTTGGTCCAAACCAGATCCCATTTCTAGGAAACAATTTAGCGGGTACGTGCCCAATACCACATTCCTGAAATACTTGCGCCGACGCCGTTACCTCGGTTGGGGTTGGTAATCATCAGCGGCTCTCGCTACATCACACAACGTTATTGAGGCCTCAGACCGGGGTACATACCTATCCTTCAAGACGGGCACCTGTGAGTGTTTCTGAAGTACTTGCACTGTTACCTCAACCTGGCCCTCGGAATCCCAGCTTCCATGACCGGGATCATACAAGAAATGACCGAAGAGGAAAGTGAGGAATTAGCAGCCGAATTATCCCAGATCCAGCCGGCAATCGACGCTATGCACAAACGCAAGGCAGAACGGAAGGCTAGGCAGGCTGCAGAGGCATCAATACGCAGCAGATTAGACGGACCTGGAGCACCACGACAACTGTCGAATGCAGCCCCGGGTGGAACACGGATGTCAAATGCGCCCCCTTCCATTAATATGGGACCGGAATATTCTCACACAAGCGCTAGTACTATACCGATCATGGGTATGGGAGGTGGCACAGAGCATGGACACTGGGGTGCATATCCTTCACAGCCCCCCTCATCGCAACTCTACCATCACCCGGGATATGCCCCATCGGGGTATCATCCGGCACTTCACTCATTACCCCTACAGGGGCCCGATTGTTATGGTTATCAACAGTATCACGGTCCCGCTTACAACGGTGGTCAAGCTCCCCCTCCTTGGGGAGCCCCTGTCCCGCAGCAACAAATACAGGACCAAGTACCGGTTAAGAAGTCGTCGACACTAATAGAAGGCCCTCCTGTATACGCACCAGGGTCTCCACTTGAGAATGAGCCTCAGATCCGGTCACAACCCACGTCGCCACCCTCATCACTTGCACTTGGGAAGGAACGCGGAACCACCCCTGGCATGCCAAGTTGGCTGCTGAGTCCTGGAAAGCGGGTGTAGATATGGTATATACAGAAATCATACCCCCCCACTGAGCTGCACTGTTCCGCTACACGTATTTTTCCATACTGCAGGCCTTCCATGTAGCATTATATACTACATCCAATATATTCGCTGCTCAATGATGTTGACTGAAACATGGTGGGTCCATCACATGTCGGGATGGTACGAACGATAGATGGTGTTGATCACCCGGTCGTACCCACTTTATAAAAACTTCAATCATGAGTTGAGCCCTAGGTCCACATGTTAGCGCATGGCATTGGACTGTTCATCTCGAGCCTCAAGTGCGATTCAATGGCGCACCTCAATTGTATCGTCCATGTAACTAACGGCTTTCACTGTCGGTGTCCTGCAAGGCTAATATTGACGCTGCTAATATGTTAGATCTTTCCATTCCCGCGGTTGTCTGCGGCCCTTTGACAACCCACTATGGTTTTGACAGGTTCAAACGCTTATATACGTGGAGCAGGAATTCTGGATTACGCACGAAAAAGATACCAATCTAAAACCCATGAAGTCAAGTAAACGGCTCACCGCACCACCTCCTCAGTGGGAGTATAATAGAAGAAATTGGCTAAGGTCCAATACTTGCCGGGATATATCATAGTGACTCATTAGACGGATCAACTTATAGTCAATTGTTGGGTACAATTTCAATATATAGGCCGCCTTTGTGTTAAATTCACGACCAGATATACGGCCAGGCAGTTAGCATAGTACTCCAGAGTACAACGATCATTGAACATTTGATGATGCAACTCTCCGGACTGACGATAGCCTAGATCCGGAGGTTACAAAGTGGCTGTTGGGCTGCCAAATTGTAGATCTTGGCGATCAGGGCGCGCGCAAAATTTGTCCGAAAACCACGTTTACTGAGACGGGTATAATGGGATCAGCGAGATCTCCTTGTAAGTAAAGGATAAAACCCAGGGCTTGAATGCTGATCAAATAATACCGAAAGGACTCGTACTAAGAGCCTGCGAGTCGAGGAATAAAAAAAGTGCACTAACGACCACATGAAAGAAAATGAGTGCTAATGAAAACTCCACTAGTGTCGTGGTTGAACGCTCCGAGGTTAATAGGCAGTACCTCGTGAGCGAGAAATTGTTTCTCGTAGATTGTTGGATTTGTCGATTTTTGCACGATGTTCTCTTTTTAGTTAGCACGATTCTTGAATATATAATGTACAGGCGACGGGACCGATAAAGCGCTATCAGCAACAACCTTGAATACCTCGACCGAGCCTAGTTTGCTGTATACTCGAAAGACAAACTGCCACTAGAGCTCGACAAGGCCCTAGAGTAGCTGGATCACATCAGGCACCACCATGTCTCATGTGATCCCCCGACCCACAGAATTAGCGATCAGCGTGCGCGTCCTTTCGTGTTCCAGCGCCCAATGGCAGGCATGAGTAAACCCATGCGACGTTGGTCCATCCTCAGGCTATGCGAAAAATCAGAGGCGAATCACACGGATGGAGGGATCCCCTTTTTATAAATAGCATCCAGGAACTCGATGCTTATCGCTTCCTCATGGACATGTCAACCTTGGTTCTCTGATATCTGGATTCCACAGCAGTCCTGATGTCTGTCGCTCCATGGAGAAGATGGCAATGCTCAGTCATTTTTTCTTGGCCTGTGGCCACCATTTGTTCAATCTCATGTGTTGGCGCTTGAACGGCCAGGATCTCCTTAGCGGCCCGACCTCATGTCAATCACAGGCCAACATATCAAGATATCAATAGATCAAGGGAGTGTGGAATGGTGGATGCAACGAACTGTTGTGTTCATCGAAGCTGTCAGAGGTACGCCCGAATGATATTGCTTGGGCTTGGTCCCACTACATAAATCTTCAAGTCGGGATATGAGGCAGCCAATATTTTTTCTTCCGTCCTATCTTCCCACTACTCATACTACTTCGCAAGGCCCCAGTGAGTGCAGAATGACATTGCGGGGTGTTCTACTGATGTAATCATCAAGGTAACCTCATATGGTGGCGAGCCAATCCTCACCGCTTGGTATCGCTACAAAACCATTACCCCTGGCTCCAAACTACCGACCACAGGCAGAGCCCATCCCAACAGATGAACGATCTTTCAGCACGAGCGAACCCAAGCTCCCTACCGCCGATCATTCTTTCTTTGACCTTAACAACTCGACTCATTCTCTGTTGAGTCACGGTGCGATCCATGAAACTCACCGCCTGGACCCTTTTGGCCCGGGGGTCCCCCGTACATCATCTCCCGCCCAGCTCTCCTCTTCCTCCCAACGGGTCGGCTTCCAACGCTCCAACAAGCTCAAATGGGAAGTCCTACTGTACCTCGCCCGCAAGACGGGTATATGGGTGTTGGCGGGGGTTACACTGATGTTCTTGGGCATTGGGCTCACTGGAGCCCTGATTTTACCAAGGATTCACTCCTGTCCAGCGGAAAAATGTCCAGGGTCGTTTGATCCCAACACCTCCAACGTTCTCCAGCTACTCCAGGTATTCATGTCCTACTGGTTGAAGGCGGGAGTCATGATATCCTCGATTGGGATGCTCAAACTCAGCGCATATCAAGCGTGGTTCATCCTTATTCACCAGGGAAACACAGTCAACAATCTCGACTTGATTCTCGGGGCAATAAGAGGGAGCGTTGTTGACGCAGGTTTACTCCTGCTCAGAAAAAATAACCGTTTGCTCTCGTTATTCCTCTTTGGACTCATTGGCATTGGTACAGCAATATCGTTGGTGACCGGTTTGTCAATTAAAAAGGAGGTTGGGGTGAGGACGGCGAATTTTGCGTTCAATGGGACCTCCAGGTTCCCAGATAGTTCGCTGAAACAGCTAAACAGCGATGGGCAGTTGCTGGCGATACAAAAAGTTATCCAGTGGGCATTGCAAGGCGACGAGACGCATGGTGGAGCACTGAAAGGAACTATGGTTGTGCCGGGTGCGAGGAGCGCACAGGGGTCCCAAGTAGTTCCTGGAGGACCGAAGATTACGGGCCGGTTCCTGTGCGAAGGATGGGGAAACTATACCATAGAGTCGGATCCGGCGGAGTGGCATATTTGGATCAACAACACGAGATTCGTTGCAACGCAGGGGATGAGCCTCGATGTATCATTCCATCGGGTGGACACAGCGGTCACAAGCTACCTTTGGGTAAGCAACACGACAGGCCTAATTCCCAACGCGACACAAACGAGCGATGGAGTTATGAATATTGCACTGTGTACGCATTGGCTAGAGATGGAACCAGGAGAGCCAGATGGAGCGGGTGTGCGCCAGGTACTTACCCCAAGTGCACCCTCGACATCGGGATGCGACAGTTCCGATGCGAACACTTGCGTTGCGGACTCTGTAAACAACGCTATATTGAACTGGTGGGGTGGGGTGGGGTCGGCATTTTGGCATATAAGTTGCAGAGGAGGCGTGTTGGGGCCCATGCCGTCATCTACAGATGCCGAGAGATATTGTCCACTAACGCAGGACCTCTGGACGGACACAGCGACGAGCATGTTGGATGGGATCGTACAGACGGCGCCGACTAGCGTGCTTACCACACAAGACCTGGATGCGTATGCAGATGTTCTTGATGGCGGGAGGTGGTGGTTACACGCCGTGATCCCTGTCGGGACCGTGGTGTTGTATCTGGTGGGATTGGTGTACACGTGCGCACTAAGCGAAGGCGAAAAAGTGCTCAAGGAGCTGAACTTGGAGGAGGTGGTGCGGGCATCGCAGACGGACCATGTACATGCTTTGATTGCAACGGGACAGCTGAATAGGGCAGTGGTGCGGTACGATAGTAATATTGGATTTGTTCATAGTCATACCCCGACCATAAACACGTCTGCTTAATTTTGCTCCAAAATGATTCAGTGAACACTAGGCTTCAATATAAACAGGTCGCTAAATCAGTCTTCTCTCAGTAAATAAAGCTAGAGCGACTTGCATCAGTAGCAAAAGACCTCCTTGATAGTCCCACTCGGCGCGTAGAGAATCTGGACACAAGGATCCTGCTCCGGTAAGGGAGTCAGATCAAGCCCCGCAAAATGCCTCAGACAACAAATAGACACTCTCATCTTGAGTGCCCCTCTTGTTCCGACGTTCACGGTCTGGTTTAGTGTTACCTGCATCCCAACGACTTCATGGGGATACTTGATTATACTCGTACAAATTCGAACTCGGGGATCGGACAAGCAACAAGAATATATAATCTTAATCTCAACAAGCACCGACCTTCTTCGCATACACGCGTAAGAAAATAGACGACTAACCGTAACAAAGGCACATGAGGGTAAAAAAAAAAAAGTCGCCTACCAGTGACCGGTCAAGTTGTCTCTGATAAAGAACGAGTAAGGAAGGAGTGGGTGGAGGGGTGCAAGAGAGAAAAAAAAAGCCGATGAGCGTTTCCAAAAAAAATCAACAAAGTGGATGATAGAATGGGACGGACTGGTGGGCCACGTCTTTCCAACCTAGGACCAAAGATAAGCTACAAATAGGCGGAAGAAAAAGAAAAAGGCGGACATTGGTTTCTACAAAAAGTCTTCAGCCCTCGCGCGTTTCTTGCCACGAGGTTCATCGGCGGCGGAAGCTGGCGCTGGGTCAGTTGTCTTGGAAGTGTAATACTTGGGATGTACAGCTCTATGCTCTTCCTACAATCAAATTTTTAATCAGCAACTTTGACCTTGACCCAAGATAAAGCAACATACAGGAGAAAAGTTGGCATCGGAATATTTGAGTTCAGTGTTTTTTTTGAACTCAGGATTCGTCTGTGCAAGAGCGGGATTGGGAAGGGTCAGCTGAGGAGGTTTCGATTGACCTTGTGGGCTGGTACTGGCAAGGGCAGCCGGCTGACCAGCCGGGGGCGGCGGGCCGTTGTTTAGGGCCGGAATGGGTGGCTGAGGCGTGGCGGACGACGATGGCGCCTGAAGGGTGGCGGGCACAAAGTTAGGTGGGGGTGGTGGGGACGCACCGGGAACGCCAGGTGGGGGTGAGAAACCGGGAGGGGGAGTCATGCCTGGGGGAAGGAAGGGAGGAGGGAAAGGGGGCCTCATGCCAGGTGGGAAGGGGGGAGGAATTCCCGGAGGTAAGCCGGGAGGGAGAGGGAAGCCAGGTGGCGGAGGACTAGAACAAAAAGAAGATAAGCACCCGTTGAAGTAAGAGCTGTAACACCTTACCCTGGTGGCATGCCTGGGGCAAAGGGCGGAAATGGGGGAGGCTGGCCTGGAAGGCCTGGGGGCGGAGACGGACCGGAACCAAAGGGCGTCGGAGGTACACCTGGTACGGGAACAGGCGGGGCGGCATATGTTTGTGGAGGAGCGCCATAGACTGCTCCGCCGGGTGCATCGGACGTCATGCTTGCCGATGGCTCGGGGTTATTGAGGCCCATGAGAGCTTTGTGAGCTTCGAGCTGGGCCTTGAGTTCCTCCTCGGACATGGGCCTGTTGTCGGTCTTGGCGCGCTTGGGTTGGGGCTGGGATATTGAGCCAGCGGCGAGGCCCAGTTCAATTTCCTTTCTGCGTTTGTAGTCTGCAACGTCGGGTGCGGGAATGCCTTCCATTCCGAAAATCTCCACCTCGTATCCATCGCGTCCTGGAAGGGCATTTTCAATGCGAGGAAGGCTAGGGGAAGACGACAGGTGAGCATAGGAGATTGATGGGGATAGCGATTAAAAACTCGCTTTTCGGGCTCCAGCTTGTGCACTTGCTGGATATGAACGGCAAGGCCTCCTGCGGTGTTGAGCCGGCGAGGGCACAGACCGCACTTGAAGTGCTTGGCCTTTTGGTGCTGCATCAGGACTTGGAAGAAGAGGTGAACCTCAAGCAAGCTGACAACGGGGGGTTAGGGGAAAAGAGGCACCTTTTTCATCCTCAAACTCGCGTTCGCAGTACCAGCACCATGGTCGGAGAAGCTGGTGGAATGAGCGTCGGGCGGGGAAGAGAATGCTGTGTGGACGGCGAACGCACCTGCTTGTTCTTTTTCTTGCCCATTCTGGTCGTTGGCAGAGAAAATGGGGGTTGCCACCAGTGAGTCAGTTCTCATCATGACCATGTTCCCACGGTATTTTACACAGAATTGATTATCTAATACAGCACTTTGCTTAGCCGCTGCACCTCGGTGAGCAGAATATCGCCTTGCTTAACGACCTGCTCATACTGGGCACTCTTGAGCGACGGCCGCGTCGTCTCTACAATCCCATTAACCTTGTCTATCGAACAATGCAGCCGACCGTTGGCGATGAAGCGCGAGAGCTCGCTGGCAAGGGTTCAGGATTTGAGTTTTCAAAAGTAAATGGGGAAGACGGAAGAACCCACCTGTCAATATACTCGACAGTAACGCCAAAGGCGGCTGCTAAGCTGTCGAGTGTAAGGCTGCGGTAAGACTCCAGCAGCTGACTGTATGCGAGGATGCGCATCTCGCGAACATAGTACTGCGTGTGGGGGGAAAGAATGCGGGAAGGAAGGAGATGGCTTTGCTCAAGGCTGGCTGGATGGGAACAGGTTAGGGTGCAAGCTATATGCGACCGTGGGAGGACGAACCGAGGGCAGAAAAGAATTTGTCATAGCGGCAGTTGTACAGATTTTTCACGAGGTCGCCCAGCACGGGATTTTCGGGCAGGATCTGGTTAACCTCGGGGGCATTGATGACCTTTTTCTTCAGATCGACGCGCTTGAGAGCAAGGGTGTTGGAGATGACCGTGAGGGCGACAAAGTCGTTGTATGAAATCAGTTCGGTGGCAGTGAATGTTGAGAGCGCATCGAGCAAGAGTTCACCGCCTCGCTTGAACTGACGGATGGACAGGAGGTGGAGGCCGTTATAAACCTTGAGGCGATTGCGACGGTCCCAGTCGCCACCTTCCTCGATCAGACTAAACTAGAGTTAGAAAGATAGTAGACAGAGCAGAGATCGCACGTACGTCTCGGCTTTGGTGACATAGGTATTGATGAGGTCATGGTCGCCAAAGAAGAAGCCAATACGAACAAGGGTTAGGACGATATCAATCCTGGAGCCCAAGCCCGGAGTCTTTTCGAGAGCCAGTTTCTGTGCTTCTATCGCTCGGTCCTGAGAACGTCAGACGGGAGGATCGGTGGGATAAAACGAATGGAATACCCTGTCACCAATCCTGGTAAGATAGTTCGCACGAGCCTTGAGGGCATCTGAGATTTCCGACTCGCCCTCTGTTTTTTCCGCTTCTGCGAGACGTTCATCAAGAACGTTGAGCTCGTCCTGGTTGTCCTTTTCTAGAGAATCGAGCAGAGATTTGTCAAGGGGGAGAGCAGGGGAGGTGGACATTATGGACTGGTAATACGGGGCCATCTCTGCCAGGAAGATGAGCAGATGGATGATTGAGAGACGAAGAAACGAATGCATACGGTCTGCGCGGATGCCCTCGAGGAGGCTCTTGCGTGCGGCATCGTGTCTGTGGGAGAAAGCGTTGTTGGAGAGGACAAAGAGATGCTGCGCGAGTGCGAGATTGGGGATGGGGAGGACGACGTCGTTGGCCATGGCATGGGTTCCGTGCACAGTTGTACGCGTCATGGTCGATTAATGACGCGTCCCTTCTGATTTTCTCACGCATCCTCTTTCCCCAATGTCCCTCGCACAGGCTGAAGCTGCCCCCGCCCAGGCTGAGAGCATATACAAGCAGATCCTTGCAGAACATCCGGGCACAGCTGACCCTCAGATCCTTCGCGACAAGGAGACTGCGCTCGTCAAACTCGGCGAGCTCTATCGCGATCAAAAGTGCGTCCCATCCACCACATGCCCACAAATTCGACATCCCTCATCGCACTTCTCCCTAGAAATGCATCCGCCCTAGCAGAGGTGATCACTCTTTCCCGCTCTTTCATGTCCTCGACTGCAAAGGCAAAGACTGCAAAACTCAGTCCGTCCCATCCCTCCTCTTCCGTACATCACCCCTTACCCGCTCTTTTCCCAGTTCGAACCCTCCTCGACTTCTTCTCTGCTATTCCAGACAGTCAGCCCATCCAAATACGCACACTCACAGACAACATCGCATGGGCAAAGTCTGAGAAGCGCGTCTTCCTCAAACACAGTCTCGAGACTCGTCTTGTCAGCTTGTATGTTTCTTTCTCTCCTCTCCCTTTGCCCCGGCACCGAGTCCCCCGCAGAGAACTAGAATCCCAGCAGTTCCAGGCTGCTCTTACCCTTATTGACAATCTTCTCACCGAACTCAAGCGTCTGGACGACAAAATGATTCTCACCGAGGTCCATCTCCTCGAGTCTCGTGTCTACCGCGGAATTGGCAACTTCCCCAAAGCCAAGGTACACATAATTTCCCAATTTATTCTCACCCGCTCTCATCTTCTCAGGCTGCTCTCACATCCTCTCGAACGGCTGCCAACTCGATCTACTGCCCACCTATCCTCCAAGCCTCCCTTGATCTCCAGTCTGGCGTCCTACACGCCGAGGACAAAGACTATACTACCGCCTACTCGTATTTCTTCGAGGCATTTGAGAATTTGTCGTCCCAAGGCGACGACGGCGCCCTCGACGCGCTCAAATATATGCTTTTGTGTAAAGTCATGCTCAACCTGGTCCGTGTCGTAAATCTTATCACATAGCCTTGACTCACATCATTCCAGCCCGAAGACGTCTCTTCTCTACTAACAAACAAACTCGCCGTCAAGTACGCACACTTACGAGAAGTTGAAAGTATGCGTGCCATAGCACGAGCCCATCAAGAACGCAACCTCGCTCATTTTGAAAAAGCCCTTTTCGATTATAAACATGGCATGTACCTTTATATTTGACAAACCTAAAGGCTCACATATATACTAGAACTCTCCTCCGATTCTACTATCCGCTCCCATCTCGCCGCGCTATATGACACCCTCCTGGAGCAAAACCTCCTCCGCATCATCGAACCTTATTATGTGGTTGAAATCGCCCACGTCGCTTCATTAGTGGGCCAAGGTCAGCAAGCCGTCGAAGCCAAGTGAGTTCATCTACCTTGCGAAAATAATTCAGCGACTCATGTATCCCAGGCTATCGCAAATGATTCTTGACAAGGTGTTTTACGGGGTACTGGACCAGGGCCGAGGGTGCCTTTTGGTATTCGACGAACCCGAAGTTGATGTACGTCGTCGATCCTAAATGCTTTCGCTTTTAACTAAGAACCTATACTCAGAACACGTACGGTGCTGCTATCGACACTCTTGAACAGGTGGGCAAGGTGGTGCAGTCGCTGTACGCTAAAGTATGTTTTCCTATTGGTTCCGTGATTCACTATTACTGACGCAAGATACTTGACAGACTGTAAAAATAGCATAATACAACATTATAGAATAAATCCCAGTGATATTATCCAAAGCCGCTTGTTAAACGAAGGATTGCCCTGAGTCAGCGCACTTCCAACCCAACAGCCACCATGTTGATGCAAAGAAACCAACCACTATGATCGACGCTTTTGACGAAAGGCTAAAGAATGGCGGGGCAAGGAGGAACTAACCATCCCTTTCACTCGACCACTCCCAAATCTTATCTCGCGGCCAATTACCCGCCCGAACTTTCATATCCTAAAGATATGTCCAAAGATACCTACCTCCTAGCGAGGCGTCTTCCTACTTTGTCATCGCCTATGTGTCCCATGCCACTCACCATCTGTTTATATGTCAGATCCCCTATCTTAATGTGCATATTATACATACACAAAATCGCATTTAAACGCGAAACTCTCTACAACAAGTCGCGTCTCTACGCGTTCAGTAGCTAATGACCTCCCCAAGGGCCAGCGACATTTTCCTAGACGCCACAAACGCATTACTAGCCTTGAGCCTAATGGATGTTATGAAGTCAGATGACGCTACAGCAAATACGTGTCTGGGCAGCCCGTGCATTACCATTGGAGGATATCCAAGCCTGGGCTTACTACAGTCCCTCTATTGTACACGTATACAAACCGGTGGCTGAACACATAAGCTGTTCAGCTATATTTCTTTTGGTGTAGCGGTCATAAGTAACCGGCGGTCTGTGTGGCTACGCTTACACACGCAGTCACATGGATAGTACGCGGATTGAGGTAAACGAGGGGCTGTTCAGGATCAGAGACAAACTCCAGACTTACCCTTATAGGCAGATCGGAGCTTCCAATTCTAAAATTTTATGCTATTTTCCGTAGATGAGAATGATAGTCATCGAGAGTGCTATCATCCATCAGCAGGGTTGTGGCGTCAAGTTATTGAGTGGGCGACAACAATCACCATTACTCATCATGTATCACTTCGATATGTGTAAGCTTCAAAGAAATCCGACACGAATGCGCCCCAGCACCATGGTCATCAAGCATGTTAGGTGGAGTGGTACGTATGTACTGTACATCCTGTAAAATAACGGTAAGCCATTTTCATGACGTCGGGAATACTCCTTATAAGAAGAAAATATCTTGTATTTCCAATTTCTGGCTTGGACCCAGGTAGACAGGGGCAGACGGGGACACACCTACGTCAGTCTATATCCCAACGACGATCAACCGTCAAACCCACGTTTATGAGTGAGATCCCTCAACCGCACTTATTCTGACTCTACCGCTAAACCATGCCACGGCACCGCGAGAAATGCTTATGACCCGAATACTGGCTTCAGATTCTCAAACCCCTCGCCAGGTGCTGTACTCGCCAAACGAAGATATTGAGCGTGATTTTGAGTTCTGAAAAGGCTTTGGTTTGGGGGGAGGTGGGGAAGGGCTGGCTTGATGTCGTGGGCGGAGGCAGAAGGTAGGTTTAAACCCGAACTGAATCCTTCAAACTCCCTAATAACCCCCGGAGCCCGATGAGACCTAATTATGGTAGAATGGACGCCCCAACACGGCCTAGGAGGCTATATATGCCAGACTTAAAACTTCGGCACCGCACACTGCAGTGCCCAACTAAAATGTCTAGAGATAGCTAAACAGCTAATAGATCATAACAATGATAAAGGTTTCTTTCTTTTTGCTTTTATCTTATTAGTTCGTGACAACAAAGGGGAGAGGAGCACCGGAATAGAGGATTGTTCCTCTTATCAGTGAGAAGTCAATCGGATACGCTATGAGGGACCATTGGCAGTGTAGGAGATACGAAGCGGAATGCTGTGGAGGACCACTCGCCAATTAAGGCTCGGATGCATCCCTCGAGCCCCGGGTGTCCTTGGCTCACGTGGCTCCAATTAACAAAACAAAAAAAAAAGCGGAAACCCTTATTCTCTCATCTACACACAGGACGAGCATGAGGGATCCTTGGACTGGTGTTAGGATAGACCTGGATGCGCTCCAGACCATATTGTGCGATGTTTTCCGCGTACCTGCGGCGCAATGTGGACCTCCCGTTGCGATCGGTCTTCAACAGGAAGCAACTTACGCTCGGGTTTATTCTTTTGATCTTCCCTCCCGCACTGTCGTGGCCCGCCTCGTATCACCGACAAAACCCGTCTTCAAGACTGAGAATGAAGTGGCTGCTATGGACTTTGTGCGAAGTAGGCAAATTGTTCCTTTGACATCTATTGACTTTAGTGACTTGCAATCATAGGCCGCACTTCCCTGCCCGTTCCAACAGTCTTTGCATACTGCTCCGAAGCCAGTAATCCAGTTGGTACAGAATGGATAATTATGGAGTATATGCCAGGTGTGGAGCTGGCCAGCGCCTGGTCTAATCTCGGATTGCCTCAAAAGCGCAGGCTTGCACTCGATATCATTGATCTTTACGACCAGCTCTCCCGGCTCAAGGCAGATGGCTGTGGTGGTATATATCATAGGTTCGAATCTGTGGATGATAGCGATACTCTGCCCAATTCAGCTTCTGGCATATTCGAGGCAAAGCATTTCAGATCTCGGCGATGGACACCGCAGTCCCCGGAATCCATACATGATTCAAGGCGATACTGCAACCACTCTATTCAGGACGCGTACAAGCTCGGACCTATCCATGAATGGCCTCTCTTAAACTACAATCTGATAATCCCACCTTCTTCCCAAACACTACCCGTCTTTACATCATACGACTACGTCAAACTTCTTGCTTTCAACGGCAATCCACCCAATAGATCCTATTATGACCTTCCAACTCGCGAAAAATGCGTTGAGCTCTTTCAGAGCATCTTCAAATTATACCCCAACTCCACTGTATTCGGACCATTGGCGGACGCACGTAACTTCTGCTTTTCACATGGTGACTTGCACGAAGGTAATATTTTAATCGACCCACAATCAGGAACAATCACCGGCTTGATTGACTGGGAGGCAGCTGCTTTCCGTCCGCTGTGGTCAATCGTCAGCGGCGTCGGCTGGTTTGAAGAGGATAGACGGCGATTCCTGATTGGCGCTATAGATCCTGAAGGTTTCGACAACGACACCAACGAAGACGCGCAATTGCGAGCATTCTTTCGCACCGAGATGCATAAGAAAAATCCCGATCTATTCTCATGCTTCTTTGGGGGCGTCGAGTTGCGTGCTGTCCTCCATGCTGCAGAAGATGATCCACGCCCAAACGGCGACACGGACATTTTTCTTAACAGATACCATGAGCTGGGGTACTGGAAAGAGCATCGTCGAGGTGCTTTCCCATGGGACGTACTGGCATGGCAGCACAAGCGGATCGATTTGGATGAAGAAGAAATGGTGTGTAGTAGACTCATGATTTTCGACCAT
The DNA here is from genome assembly GCA_004296355.1 of Lepiota venenata. NCBI lineage: Eukaryota > Fungi > Basidiomycota > Agaricomycetes > Agaricales > Agaricaceae > Lepiota > Lepiota venenata. Next base: position 31,902 of record RCFS01000062.1, read on the forward strand.
CGCCTGACTATTTGTTTTTATCTCAGGCTCTTGAACACAGCTCTGAGGGTTTGGAACGTAACTCTCTCTAGCATCACACTGCGAAATTGGCGCCAGGACGGAGGAATAGGGAGGGACTCAATCTTACTCATTTTCTGGTCAGCTGCAATGTTCAAATTGATAGTATAATCTCCTAGTGTTTGTCCAGCTGCGCTATACATATAAATCTTAGGGCAAATCTTTCTAGCAAATTCGCATTTCCTGCTCTTTGGTGTATTGTCAAGATATGATATACGTGTATACAATTTACAAGACTATCATCGAGTTGCCGATACAATTCTGCTGAGACTACTCTCCTAGTCGACCATTGAATAACCCAGTCCCATCTTTTCCTGGAGTATAGATATGCCGTCTGTGTCAGATTCGTGGTAGGGATAGAGGTTGAGTGGACGTGGGCAGTGAGCTCAGAGGTCTGTTGGGTAAGTTGGATGAGTTTACCGGAAAGTCAGTCCTATCGGACGCCCCTCCATCAGCTACTATATACAATTCAAGTGCCTCTTGTCGTTGAATGCGATGTCAAAAGCAGTTTCTAGTGACATAGTGGCAAGGTGCCTATGCCACTCCCTGAGAACCTCGGTTTGGTACTGATTAGTGATGTCGTCCCCCAGGTATTTGTTGCAATGCAAGTCCTGCCCTACTAGAGAAAAGAGGTAACCTTTGCACCGGTCTTTCTTTCTCGTATGGTAAAGCAGGAGATTCCATATGACATCGACGTTCCACCAGGTGAATTGTTTTTCTGGGATAATGCATGTGGAGGGGGGGGGAGAAGAAAGCCTCATCCAGCGGCCTTAGAGCTACCTTGCGTATTTCGGGTGCTGTCAGGATGAAGGCATTGTCCGACACCAAGACTACAGAGCGTTGGATGTCCTGACAGCTTACTGAGCGCAATGCTCTAATTTTATGCGTTTGAGCTTCAATGTCTGGAAGGCGGATGGGGCCGCTGGTTAATACAGGCCGGCCTGACCTCGATGCTGGTAAAGGAAGCTTCCGCGCGGAGTATAGCATGACTTAAAAATCCCCACTGCTGTTGAGCGTAGGTAACATGAGCTTCCGTACAGTGCCCTAAGGAAAGTTTATTTACATCCAAACAAACAAAAACATTGTTTCGAAAAAATTGGCTTTTATATGAGCACACCTCCATAATCCTATAATCTGATACCTGAGAAATGTTCTCTTAACCTTCAGAAGTACTTTCCATCTTAGTAGACATATTATCAACCAAAGTATATACTAGGTATAAATCAATCTTTGCCCACTTGTTCTCAAGTCTAACATATATCTTATCCACATTTTTGAGAGGTTGGGTCTCTTATTGGCCCTCTTTTTGACTAGATATCAAACATATTCAACTAATTTAAGGTCTATAAATTTGCAGAAGAGAAAAGAGTGAGTGCTTCCTAACTAGTATGTCATTCTTTTGCAGTATCATAATAGTAGATTAGAGTATTATCTTTCATAATTGTTATCTGCTCTTTTTTCCTACTTAGCTTCTCCCAAATGTTTCCAAAGGTACTATTTAAAACTAATTTAACATAATCAGGTCCTATTTGGACATTTTCTGGAATTTAAATGAGTGAATCAAGCTTTTTTTATGTTATATACCACCAAAATGTCAAATTATGCCTTTTAGGCTTAAATACAGGAGCAAAACATCTTTAATCATATCCCTCCTTTGATACAATCTATGTTTAGACCACCCTAGTATCCTTTCTAGGCTTCACACATGCCTTATCTGTCTAAATAATCCAGTTCTATTTTTTTTCCTCCTCAGCTTAAATAGTTCTTTATCTACTTCTGCTATACCCCCCTATATCTGAGCTTTAAAAATAATCATTTTATTGTAATATATTCTTCCATATCCAGTTTATTTTTCACAATACTCCAAATAGTGGTAGAGTGAATAAAACTCTCTGAGGAATAATTATCAGGTTTAGTGAGTTTAAGGAGAGTTTATTGTCTACTGTCATGTAAAAAAATCTTGGGGTGGTAAATTAACCTCCTGTCTCATTTGAGAGGTCTACTGGAATAGGATACATTATTGAAATAACCACAGATATTGTGTTCTTGAGAAAGTGAAAAGTGGTTAAATCAGTCCTTTTAATAAAAGAGGCCATTTCACAGTGTAACACAGTTTATATGATTTTTTAAAAAATGGTAAAACAAAGCTTAGGTATGTTACTTACAGCTCCAGGTACTTTTGGCATGGTCTGGTTGATGTAGCAAGTGTGAAAAAACAATTTTGTTGCCTGAAGCCAAAGTAATGTAAATAAACTTTCCTTAGGGGACTGTACAATGATGCCAAGCCGGAGGTTGCTGGTGGGATTCGAGCAGAGGGTTGGTGTTCCGAGCCCGGGCATTGACCCAGCCATTCTGCTGCTGGTCACTCTCCCTGACATAGTTGTGGTGGTATTGTTAGTCTGTCCGCCTCAACTCATTGTATCCACTGTTCTTCATCTGCGTGTCGCCCATCTTGAGTGGCCAAGGCTCTAAGTAAGGGATGAATTGCCATGGTGAAGTGCAGGGAAATCTCCAGGTCCAGATTGATGGCGGGATGGTCTTTGGCCCCAGAGGTCAGCATTTGATGATCCCATCAGTCACATGCAGAACCAAACAAAAACAATACACGAATTTATTTTTTGGTGCACCATGCACATGTCACTGGGGTACCACTCTATTCTCATTTTTATTCACTGATACTATCTGCCAACTTAATTTGTCATCTTGCTCCTGTACTTTCCCACCACCACAAAAATGCTGTACAACACAGATGCTGGGAAAGCCCTTGTATGCTGCATACTCACCAGCTCTAAACCTCAAGCTATTGTCCCACATGACTACCAGGTGGAAGGAATATGCCATGTTCTAGATGGAGAGAATATTCTTGGCACAATGGCAACTGGTGCTGGAAAAACAGGCCTCCTCAGCTTTCTCATGATTGTCATCAATGTTAGACACTGATCAGAGCATGCATCAGAGAGACAAGTGGAGCAAGACCTTGGCTTCAATGTATGTGTTGCGCCACTCTGATATTGCTAGGTGGTCTCAATTTAGACTTTGGACCCAGAGAGGAGAGGATATGACTTGGATCAAAGGGAATCAAGTCTGAGAGAGAGATGAGACAATGAACCAAAGTTCAGAGGGATAGGAGACAGGTCAAGTCAATATTCTGATTGAGTAAAACTACTCCAGACTAACTCCAGTTTATATACAAGTGGGCTATTGGAGGAATGGAGATAGTCCTACAATAAGTATCTAGGTTACTGGTAGTTAGTGGGCACCTATAATAAAGCATTTGGAGTATAATAGAGGTTATAGGAATAATAGAGATAATAAATGGAATGGAGTGATGACATCAGAATAATGTGTTGGAAATACAAATACAAGGCGATGCTGCTGTCATATAGATACAGTGGGTTCAACACCGACTGTTTGGACCATCGAAACGGACTTTTTTCTTTTTTCCATTTTTCCCTTCTCCTTGTGATTCCCTTATTATGAACGGACTCTTATTGTAGATAAGCAACATATATACTGAGACCCAGCACGATGTAAACCTCAGTTCTCGCGCATCTCGAGTGACTGAGGTCAGTATCTAGTCTATATTTCTATAGTTCACTTAACTGACTCCTTTTCAGTATTTACAATTGTTGTATTCTTTCAGGTAATGAATACACTAGTTTTCGTGCATCTCAAGTGACTGAGTATTTACAATTGTTGTATTCTTTCAGGTTATGGGCCCTGCTCCATTGCTTTGCTGAAGATACAAATTTTACACTCGAAGATAAATTTTATGTGCCATGTCTACTACAACGTTGTTCCACGATGTTCTCCCTGCCTCGGTGCCTAAGCTGGATGTATCTGGGGGAAACTGGGCAATTTTCGTGCTATGTTTCCAGATGGTTGTCCAGGGGAAAGGCTTATGGGGGCATTTTGATGGTACTGCCCAAAATCCTGCGTCGAGTCCCACTCCTACTCCTACACCTGCCTCTAATTCACCTGTCGCTACTGCCCCAAGCTCGCCCCTGGCTATCAATATACCCATTCCTCCTTCCCCTCCTCCTATTGCCCCAGGAAGTACCAACTCATGGGACCGCAAGGAGAGTATTGCCCGCTCCCTGCTTGCACAACGTCTCCCTGATTCTACGCTGGTCGTCGTGTCCTCCCATTCCACTGTAAGAAATATGTGGGAAGCCATTGTCAAAGAATACACCTACAAGAGCGCCTTCTCCCAGGCACATTTACGTCGTGAATTCATGACTTCCCATTGTCACGACAAATCCGATGTACGAACGTTCTTGAACGAGCTACGTGCGAAGAAGGCCAAACTTTCAGCTGTTGGTGTCAATATCAGTGACGACGAATACAGGAGCGCAATTATCCAATCCCTACCCCGCTGGTTGGCAACTTACGCATCCAACCAGCTATCCGCTGCCCGGTTACACACATCCCTCCAAAATACCATTGAACCCAACGTCTTGATCATTCTCATTTGTGATGAGTGGGAGTGCACTCGTCCGATGAAGGGAACCCAGAAGACTGAGGGAGATGATGCATTAGCTGTAAATGAGGGCAGAGGAAAGAAAAAGGGAGATGATAAGGACAAGGGGAGAGGGAAAAAGAAGGGTCCGTGTTGGATATGTGGCGGGGAACATTGGAAGCGAGAGTGCCTGAAGAAAGAGTTGAAGGGCAATGGGGGAGGTGCTTCATCATCCAAGCCAGGTGCTGGCACGAATATGGTGGAGGATGATGACGATTGTGCATTTATGTTGGAGGAGTTGTTGGATGTCGAGAGTTGGGACAAAATTGGAAGCTCAGATGATTCCTGGGTTGAGGGGGAATTTGTCGGTGAATTGGGAGATGAAGAGATTTGGGTGGAGTCCGAGGAAGATACAGTTCCAGAAGTCAACATTGTTAACGAGGTCCATACTGCATCATCCGCCAGGGTCGAAGTCTTCGATTCTGGAGCTACAATCCATATATTGCCTTACCGTGATGGTTTCACTACGTTCAAGTCTATTCCACCTCGCCCACTATGTGCCGCGAACAAACAGGCATTCAACGCCATCAGAAAAGGGGAGGTCATTCTTGATCTCCCTAATGGGGCAACTTCGTCACAACTCCATTTGACAGAAGTTTTATATTCTCCGGAAGCAGGGTATACATTGGTCTCGATCGGGTGTCTTGATGACACTGGTTTTACGACTATGTTTGCAAACAACAAGTGTATTATTCGCGATGCAGGGGGATCTCGAGTTGCTGAGGTTCCCAGGGCTGGGAGTGGGCTATACAAAGTTGTGAGAGACAGTGACGAGTCAGCAAATGGGGTTAGTGAGCCACTGACCCTGGACATGTTACACCGCCGCCTTGGGCATGTTGCCCCAGGTGCAGCTAAGGAGTTGGTGCGGGATGGCTTAGTCACTGGCTTGACGTTGGTAGATGGGGATGAGAGCAAGGTCTTCTGTGATTCTTGTTCTTATGGAAAATCGACACGGCTACCTATTGCGAAGGAGCGGGAGGGTGAGTGGGCGACAGTTTTTGGTGAAGAGATCCATTCCGATGTGTGGGGACCAGCTCGTGTAGAGACCAGGAAAGGCCGACGATATTATGTGACCTTTATCGATGACTTCTCACGCTGGGCCCATGTGGACTTCCTGACAAACAAATCTAGTGTTTTTCAGTTGTTCAGGAGTTTTGAGGCTTGGTGCAATACTCAGCTTGGATCTCGTATCAAGGCCCTGCACTCTGACCGAGGAGGAGAATACATGGCCGATGAATTCCAGTCTTACCTCAAGTCCCGCAGTATTGTGAACAAGTTCACGGTTCACGATACTCTGCAACATAATGGCGTGGCTGAGCGTCATAATTGTTCCATTGTAGAGCGTGTCCGGGCTTTGCTCCATGCAAGCCGTCTACCGAAGTCATTATGGGCGGAGGCCGTTTTGCATGTGGTTTGGTTGATGAATCGCTCAGGCACAAAAGCGGTCAACGGAATGACTCCGTTCAAGGCGGTTTTTGGGGCCAAGCCGGATCTGGGACTGCTACGGAAGTGGGGAGACGAGGTGTGGGTGCACAAGCCAGGTGGTGACAAGCTTGGTGGTCGGGCTAGGAAAGGGCGCTGGGTCAGTTTCGATGCGGAGAGCAACGGTTCTCGAATCTACTACCCTAATACCGGAGTGGTGAGAGTCAAACACAATTTTTGTTTCACTGATCATCCAGAGCTCGAGGGGGAGCAATCCCCTGTCAGCACCGACATAAGCGAGCCTCTAAACAACTCACTGCAACCCAATGCCCAAGTCTCAGGCCAACCTCAAACTCCTCAAGTCCCAACAATGAACGATCCTGGTGCAGAGGAAGCCGATGATGACAGCGTTCCTGACCCTGGGGTTTTGGCGGATGCGGTTGTGGATGCGGTGCATGGTGGCCGGTCACACCGTATGCGGAATCCTAGCTCGAAAGTTCGTGATATCATCGAGGGCAGGGTGGTGACACTTGCTGAGGAGATGGATTGGGCAGATGTACAGGTCTTAGTGGCCGATATGGAAGAGACCGAGGGGTTAGAGCCGAGGAGCCTGAAAGAGGCAATGAGCAGGGTGGATTGGGAGCTATGGAAGAAGGCGATGGAAGACAAACTTACAATGTTAGGTGATGCCGGCACGTGGGAACTTGTTGATACCCCTATAGGTGTCAACATTGTCAGTTCCAAATGGGTCTTCAAAGCGAAAAAGGACGCTGCCGGGAACATTGTTCGATATAAAGCTCACCTCATTGCTCAGGGGTTTTCCCAGGTACCAGGCGTCGACTATTTCGACACATTTGCACCGGTAGCCAGGCTTTTGTCCATTCGAACTGTCCTCGCCATTGCCGCCACTCGGAACTTGGAGATTCACCAGATCGACATCAAGGGCACTTACCTCAACGGAAGGCTCACCGAAGATGAAGTCATCTATATGTGACAGCCCCCAGATTTCAAGAATCCCTCACACCCCCATCGTGTTTGTCTTTTGAAGAAGACACTTTACAGTCTCAAGCAGTCTGGTTGCCGATGGTATCAACATTTATGTGAAATCCTAGTGGATCACATGGGATTTTCGCGGTGCGACGTGGATCAGAGCGTATTCTTCTGGTTGAAACATTCTGATTTATTAATCATCCTAGTCCATGTCAATGACTGCACCATCATAGTGACAACGCTCAAGCTGATTGAATGGGTAAAAGGGGGGATAAAGGAGCATGTGGAAATCACCGATTTAGGAGAAATCCATTGGTTACTGGGTATAGAGTTGATGAGAGATCGTGAAAAGGGTGAGATACAACTATCCCAATGGTCCTACATTGATGCCTCTCTACGCCGTTACGGACTGGAGGACAGCAAGCCTGTCAGTATCCCCTTGGACCCTTCCACCCAACTCACTTCCGATCAATCCCCCAAGTCAACTGCTGAAGTTGCTCACATGGCAAACGTTCCATACCAGGAGGCTGTCGGTACGTTGATGTACGCGGCTCTTGGCACTTGTCCAGATATTGCATACGCGGTCCAATTGCTCTCCAAGTTCTCAAGGAACCCCGGGGAATTACATTGGGATGCCGTTAGGAGGATATTTTGATACCTCAAGGGTTCACGCAAATTGTGGTTGACTTACGGAGGCACTGGAGAAGGTCTTGCTGGGTTTACTGATGCGGACGGTAATATGGCAGAGGACCGTCACGCTACATCTGGGTATGCTTTCATTATAAACAGCGGAGCCGTTTCATGGAGTGCAAAGTGACAAGAGATTGTAACTCTGTCTACTACAGAGTCAGAGTATGTTGGCACAACTCATGCTGCAAAGGAAGCATTGTGGCTTTGTTCCTTAATCTCACAGGTTTTCGAATCGACTCTCCCTTCCACCACTATTTTCTCCGACAACCAATCAGCCATTGCTCTCGCTAAAGACCACCAATACCACGCTTGCACAAAACACATCGATATACATTACCACTTCATTCGCTGGATCATCAAAGAAGACAAGATCAAACTTGTTTATTGCCCTACCGAGGACATGGTTGCAGATGTCTTTATGAAGGCTCTGCCTTCCCCAAAGGTTAAACATTTCACTCGCAAGCTGGGCCTTGCCACGATTTGAGGGGGAGTGTTGGAAATACAAATACAAGGCGATGCTGCCATCGTATAGATACAGTGGGTTCAACACTGACTGTTTGGACCATCGAAACGGACCCTTTTTTTCTTTTTTCCATTTTTCCCTTCTCCTTGTGATTCCCTTATTATGAACGGACCCCTATTGTAGATAAGCAACATATATACTGAGACCCAGCATGATGTAAACCTCAGTTCTCGCACATCTCGAGTGACTGAGGTCAGTATCTAGTCTATATTTCTATAGTTCACTTAACTGACCCCTTTTCAGTATTTACAATCGTTGTATTCTTTCAGGTAACGAATACACTAGTTCTCGCGCATCTCGAGTGACTGAGTATTTACAATTGTTGTATTCTTTCATAATGAATGGATCAGAGAAGAATGAAACCAGGAACTGGACTTAAGATGACCATCTGGACTTAAGACATGACCAACATAGCTGAATGGCAGAAGGTAGCTGAAGACAAGACTGTGAAGGCATATAACTCCATACATGCTCAAATTCAAGCCCTCACCAATGCAGTAGCAAAGCTCGCCACCCCCACCCTGGCTGCAGCCACCCCTTCTCTGCCCATTGTTCCCCAGCCTCCCGTGCCAAGTGCACACCCAAAGAAATCACATGCAAAGGTCGCAACCCCCACAGACTATGATAGAGACTGCAAGAAAGGCTGCATTTTTCTCAATGCATGCCTGCTCTACATCTGATTGAATCCTGGCCAGTTTCAGTCAGATGACAAGTGCATACTGTGGGCCATCTCCTATCTTAAGTCAGGTCGCACTGCACTCTGGGCCAATGAGCTGTTCTGCAAGGAAGAGGACATGGGTGCATTCCCCTACTGCCTCTGGGATGCATTTGCAGATGATTTTTGTGAGCAATTTTACCCTCTTGATGCAGAAGCCAATGCTATCAACACCCTGGGGAGCTCCACCTACCACCAAGGTGACCACACCATTGCAGACTACCTTGACCAGTTCAAGCAATTGATTTTGGAGTCCAGGTACACTGATAAAAAGGTCCTAGTGGTCAAGTTCTATTGCAGACTTTGTCCCAGCATCCAGGATGCAATCATGATGCATGCAAGTGGACACCCCAGTGATGCAAACCCCAAGGGCTGATATCAGGCAGTGCAGCATGTGGGCCAAGCCTGACAAGCCAACAATGTATTCTGCTCATCCCAACACCCATCCCTAACCTCTTCCCAACCTTCCCCTGCCACCCCACTGCCCATTACAAAAACTGCAGGGCGCTCCGTCTTCCTGGCAGTACGTGTGTGCTCCTTTGTGCATGTGTCACCCTCTGTCAGCAACCCTGTTCCAATGGACATTGACACATAACACCTATGTAGCACCCCTCCCAGGGCCTGCTTCTGATGTAAGAAGCCTGGTCACATCAAAGCAGAGTGCCCCCAGCACTTTGACATGCATCTGATGATCCCAGACAAATGTGAAGAATGGATACAGCAACTCCTCTTTGACAAGGACACTGCTGCAATTGCAAGCACTGAGAACACACTCACCACAGAGCAGGAGGAAGAGCAGGAGGATTTTCCCCTTGGCAGCCAGTGACCCTGCTGCATAATGTTAATAGGTATTCTGTGCTACCTGTAGAAACAATACACAATGATTCTGCAGATGCCCTGAAACCAAAAGACACACTCCCTACACCCCCTAGTTGCTGCCCCAAGTGGGAGCAATGCTATATACCCCCTAGACCTGTCATAGCTGTGCTTGACACACCCACAAACTCCCTTCACATCCCAGTTGAGCTAGAGACCACAGACACCTCAGAACGTTTTGCAACACATGCCCTTGTTGATTCTGGAGCTACTGGATTGTTTATAGATGGTGAATTCATATAGTGGCTGTGCCTCAATCTGCACTCAATCTTGTGACCAATCCCAGTCTTCAATGTGGATCATACACCCAATGAGGCTGGCAAAATCTCCCAGGTTGTGGATTTAGTCCTGCACTATCACAATCACTCAGAGTGTGCAGTCCTCGTGGTCACAGGCCTAGGCAAACAAGACATCATTCTGGGACACTCCTGGCTGTGCAAGCATAACCCACAAGTTGACAGGCAAGCAGGCACAATAGACATGTCAAGGTGTCCAAGGGCATGTGCAGAGTGCTGCTCTCTCACTTGTGCAGATTGCACTATGTTTTTTTTTTTTTTTTTTATTCAACAATTTATAACGCAGTGCATGGTAGCAGTCTGCGGCAGCTATCTACTACAAGAGCAGTGGCTACAATAATTACGAGAGTTCTACAGAAGGGCCCCAAAGGGGCCCGACAACATCCGTTGTACTGAGTGAGGGCTTCAAGTGCCTGTGAGAGGGGAAAAACTAACTATTGGACTAGAAAGTGAAGAGAGAGAGAGGGAGAAAAGTACATACCAGCGGGCAGGCTAGGTAGGAAGGGGGGGTGGGGAAGAGTGTCAAACAACATTGCCTCCAGGGTTGGGGGGGAACGAGAAGGCCGGGGGGTTGTCCTGGAGGAAGAGAATTAGACCGTCAAGGTCAGTGTAATAATTGGACCCACTGTCCTGAGTCCAGGACCAGCGTCAAGTGTAGAGGGCAGGACCAGAGAATATGGTTGCACCACTGGAAGGGAAAGCTGCAGGGGCAGGAGGTCGGTTCATTGGGGAAGAACCAGGATCAATATTCACCAGTAGGGGCATGGTTGAGTATGCACTGCATCAGGCGGGCAGATAAGGAGGGTGGCTTGCAAGCAGTAGAGGAGAGGTAAGGGCCGTCGCGGAAGTAGGAGGGGTGTAAAGGTTTGCCACAGTGTGAGAGGGGCATGAATTGTGAGCCCAGGGAAAGGAGAGTGGAGTCAAGTTGCCATTCCCAAATGATGCTTCTGGTACTTAGTTTCCGGATAGACAATGCCCAGACAGGGGATGAGGTCGAGAAGGGTGGGTGGGGTTTCACAGAAGCAAGGGCGTGAGCTTGCCCGTGTACCGAGAGTTTCCAACGCAATAGGGAGTGTGCAATGGTGAGTGTGTGAGAGGGGAATGCCTCGAGCCAGGGGATGAGGAGAGAGGCAACCAACAAGGAGGTATGTTGTCTGGAGGAGGGGGAAGGAGAGAGTGTAGCCTGCACTGCTGAAGGGGAGTCAGTAAGTAAAAAGAGAGAGGAAATATCACTACTAAATAGAGGCAGTAGGGAAGAGATGGCAAAAGAGAAAGCAAAATGTTCAGAGTTGGTACCTGTAAGGGAACCAGCATCAGTAGAGTTAGAGCATACAAGTACATTGTTCACAGAGGTAACATAGGAAACTTGGGAGGAGAAGCCAGTAGTACAAGGGGGGGGGGAAAAATGAATCAAAGCCAACAACAAGTGTATTGGAAGAGAAAAGGGCCCTAAAGAGAGCAGGGTCAAGTGTAGAGTTGTGCCAAGAGGACAAATCCTTTCTGGAGCAAGGGGAGGGAGGGGTGAGGAAGGTAAGGTGGTGTGCAAACTGGTCCATGATGCAGTATCCGGGTTCGGCTAGTGGGTGGAATCGGAAAATGGGGTCAGCCTTGATAGACTGTAAGGCGGCATCCATGAAAACTAATGCAGAGCCCAATGTGCGTCGTTGGCGGGCAGTGAGGAAGGGGATGGAAAGTGGGTGACGTTTGGTGGTGGACAAGACGGTGAGGAGTGAGTTGATGCCATGGGTGTGAGGTAGAGAGGTGATTTGCATCGCACTCTGGGTGTGAAGTTTGCAGAGGTGGAGGTGTATGGGTAGGAGGCCTGTGATGGCTTCAACTCCTTGGGATGGGGAGGTGTGGAAAGCTCCTGTAATCCACAAGGCAGCATGCTGTTGTGAGGCCCTGAGTTGTTTGAGGAGTCCCTTGATGCATGCTGCATCATGGAACCATAGAGAGGAACCATATGTTATCAAGGGGATGACACAGGATTGGTATAGGAGGTGTTTGTGGGAGGGGGTGAGTCCTCTTGAGGAGTTGCCAAGTAGCTGCATGGCTCCCAGCAGAGAAAAGGACTTGTTAGCATAGAAGGCAATGTGGTCCTTGAAGGAGAGTCGGGGATCAAACCAAAACCCAAGATACCTCCAGGTGGGGGAGGGGATCAATGGGGTGTTGCCAGTGAACGGAGCATAACCCAAGTCCAAGGAGGGGAAGACCTTGTTGTGTTGTCTCGAAAAGAAGAAGGATTTGGTTTTGGAGTACTCCAAGACCAACCCGAAATCCAATAGGAGTTGGAAGACTATTCTGTATGCCCTAATCAGAGGTGGAGTCACATCTGCCCACTGTCTGCCTCAGGATACAATGAGGCCATCATTGATATAGGACAGAAAGTCAATATTCCTGAGGAAAGGGTCGAGGGAGAACAAGTGTTCTGCGATGTATAGGACAGGCGCCAGGAACAGTGATGAAAGTACCGGCAAGAGGGCAGAGCCTTGGACGACCCCTACAGAGCAGTCCATGGGTTCTGAGATGATGTTCGCACCCCAGGAGAGGGATGTGGTATGTCCAACTAGGTATGACTGGAAGAAAAAGAGGACCTGGGGCGGAAAGCCTTGGTGTCGGAGAATGGCAACAAGGGTGGAGTGGTGGGGGGAGGGAAAGAATTGGGCAATGTCAAAGGCAACCATGCTGGTGACCATGTTTTTGGCCTATCCAGTGCAGACAAGGTGGGAGAGGTAGAGGCCAGTGTCCTCAGTTGAACAACCGGTGATTCCTCCTAATTGGTGGGGGTGAACAAGTGCATGGCAGACAGCTGCAAATTGGAGTCAAGTGGCCAGCATTTTCTCGAACAGTTTGCCCTTGGTGTTGAGAAGGGTGATGGGGCGGAAGTCCCCAGGTTTGGTGTGTGATGGCTTGGGGGGTTTGGGAATAACAATGGTGGTAGAGTCTTTGAAGTAGGAGGGCCAGTGACCATGTTCAACACAGGCATTGGCAAGGGCAAGGAGAGCAGAATAGCATAAGGGACGGGTGACCAGTTTCTTCAAGTGGCACCAGGTGATGTGGTCAGGACCAGCAGCAGAGCAGTTGGACATTCCTGCTAGAGCTTTGTCAAGCTCAGGAGGGGTAAAGGAAACCCACTCCCATGTGTTTTGTTCAGGGAGGTAGTCCAGGCCTGAGAGGTCGGTGGTGCGGTCCTTGGTGTTGAAGAAGTGAGATCCCAGCATGTCAAAGAGGTCCTCCTGGGTAACACAGGGTTTGGAGGTTTGGGGGTCAATGACAGCATCAATGGCTGGTAGTGAGTGGGGGCTGACCCAGGACATTAAATCCCAGGGCCTCTTGTTTGTGACCACTATGTCTTTGGCCAGAGTGTCATAGTATGTCTGTTTAGCAGAACAGCAGCTAGAACAGAAAGAACCCCAGGTTTCTTTGGAGGGGGAAGATTGGTAGGAATCCAGGAGAGACAAGCAGTTGGTATTCCACCAGGGCTTGGATCAGTGGCAGACCAGGGAAGTCTTTGAGTTTGCAGACCATGCAGCAGAGACAAGGAGCATGAGAGTGGAGGCAAAAGCCTCTATATCCTTGGCAGAGGAGAGGGTGTGTGAGGATGGGAGGGAGCTCAGGCCATGTGAGACTGCGTCAAGGAAAGAGGCCTCTTCCTCAGAGTCAATCTTTATCACGGTTTTTCTGACAAAGGGGATTTTGGAGGGGATAGGGAGAGTGAATGCCAGGGGGGCATGGTCTGAGGGTAGTCTGAGGTTGGGTAGGATGTGGTATCCAGAGAGGGTTAGCCTGGTAGGGAAGAAAGCCAGATCAATGACAGTGGAAGATTTGTTCTGGTCTCTGGGGTAGAATGTTGGATGTGGTGAGATTGGCAAGGCTTGGGTCAGCAAGAGTGACTCGGCCATGTTAAGGAGTTGGGACGCTCTAGTGGGGTGGGTGGGATAGGAGGGGTCCCATTCACTCAACCTAATGTTAAAGTCTCCTACCAGACAGAGGCATGAGTGGGAAGACAGAGAGAGCATGTTTGTCAGGAAAGACATCGCGGAGTCTTGTGTGTCATTATATATCCCTACCAAGTGTACTGGTCCAGTGGGGAAAAAGAGGGACAGCCATGAGATGTCCCAGTGTGGAGCAAGGTCATGGCAGAGGGAGGGATGGAGGGGGCGGAGGGATTTGTGCACAAACACCATTGACCAGGGGCGGGAAGGGGAGTCAGGGCTGTTCTTGTCACCAGGGGAGACAAGACAGTCCCAATCAGGATGGAGAGGGCCTCCAATAATGGGGGCACCTTTTTTGTCAGTAGCAGAGAGTACATACCTAATGATTTTCCAGGGGGGTTCTTGTATAAAGATTAGGTCAACAGCCAGTGTAGACAGAGTGATCAGTAGGGTTTCCAAGAGAGAATAATTGCGGGCCACATTTTGAGAGACCACTGAAAGAGAGTTGGCCAAAGGCATCCTACCAGTAGGGCACTCCGGGAAGGGGAAAGAGGAAGTGGAGTGGGGAACAGCCAGATCTGGGGTGGGAGAGTGGAGGAAGGGGTGGGCAAAGGGTATGTCAGGGAAGGGTAAGGGGATGGTATCTGACAGATCATGTACAGACAGTAGGAGGGGCAGCAGAGGCAGCCACGGCTTCAGCACAGGCTCGACGCTGTTCAGCACAAATGGTTTCTCTTAGAAGGGTTTGGCAGTTGACTCTGCCTTCAATCCACTTGGGTTCGAAACAGTGATACCAGAATGGGCACTTGGTGCTGCTGGTGGGGTGGGGGCCGTCACAGTTGCAACATTTAGCACTGTGGGGGCATGGTTGGTTGCAGGGAGTGGCTGGGATAGGGGGGTTAGCCTTGGGCCTGCCCTGGCAGCAGGTGGCATGTGAGTGGTGGTTCTCCTCCTTGTGGGGGCCGCCGCAGATAGGACACACAATATTAAACTGCCTACAGACATTGACAGTGTGGCCCCAGGTCCAGCACCAAGAGCAGAGGGGGACACTGGGGCGGGTGGCAGCTTTGCGGATATGGCAGATATTGCCAAGGATGGGAATGGAGCAGTTGGCTACAGCATTGGCAGCAGTACCTGTCTGAGAATCCCAAATTTTGAACCACACAGTGGCAGTGTCTGCACCTTGGTTGTTGCGGGAGGGGCAAGGGGGAGAGACCAGCTGGAAGTGGGGTGTGAGAGGGGAGCGGGAAAGGGCCTTGCATACTAGGCAGTGGACTTCAGGGTAGGAGGAGGGACCTCCAGTGCAAGGCACATCAAGTACCTTAAGGTAGGACTTGGAGCAGGCCTTGCCCACTTCAGAGATACCACCCTCGACAACCTTGGAGGCCCAGGCACAAATAGTGTGGACATCCTGGTCATTTGGGACATCACGGCAAAGGAGGCGGGTGGCTGTCTTATCTCTGGAGATGGACAGAACATGGCAAGAGGAGGAGGAGGCAATCAGGCCTCAGTTGGTGGAGTCAACGATTCCTGGAAGGTCAAGGATGGCGGGGGGTGGAGAGGGGAGCACCAGAATTACCTCTTGACGTGTTGGGCCCTTGGTGGTGGACACAAACTTGGGTTTCAGTTTAGCAATAGCTGATCCTGGAGTATTTTTAGTGTTGGAGGGGGAGGCACCCTTGGCACGCGCCATAGCTCTAGCTTCTCAGGTGAGGTATCTGGGAATGCCCAGGAGAGTGCAATGAGACATCCGGTCCAGCCAGAAGTGGAGGGGGAGGGGTTTGTAGCAGCCACATTGGCCCACATGTGGTTGGATGGGGGGGGGGGAGCAGCAGAGCACCGGTTGGGTTTGGTATGGAGATTAACCACAGGGGGGGAAGGGGGAACAACTGATCAGAAGGGTCCGGGCCCGGCCGAGGGGGAGAGTCCATTAGTCTGGGTCTGATTAGCACCAGATCCAGATCAAGAGTGAGGATCAGGGGTAAACCCCTGATTGCCCTGAACAGGGTTAGACCCCAGATCAGGTCCCTTGGTTCTGGACCTGATAGCGCACTTACCTTTATTAATCCGGGCAGGCAAAGGGGAGGGGGGCCTCATGTCCACATCCCGGGAGGGGGCAGGAGGGGGGGAGGAGGGGGGGAGGAGGGCTGGCAGTGCAGCCAGGGCAGCTGGGCCCAGAGTCAGGGAAGAGGAGGAGGGGGCATGAGAGGGAGTGGGTATGGGGAGTTGCATACCTGCATTAATCATATGCTGAAGTTGCCCCTGGAGCATACCATGTTGTGTAGTTTAAGGGAGGCAAAGATTGAGTTGATGAGATCGAACAGGCGGGGGAGGACAATGGGGTGGTCGTTGTTGACCAGTTTGGAGTGGGAGAGGGACTGAAGCCAATCCATTACCATTTTGAGGCTTTCATCTGCCTCCACAGTGTCAGCAGTGACCCTCTTGTGGGGTGAGAGGGCGGGGAGGTCTTTGTCATTCGGTCTGTCAGACCAGCTGGCAGGGGGGATTTCTGGTTGGTTAGGAGGCGGGGGTTCCAAGTTGCATGATGTAGGCACAGTGGTTCAAGTCTTTTTGTTGGGGTCCAAGGCATCCAGAGTATGCATGAATTTGTTGGAGTCAGAGAACTCCTTGTTGCTGTCATCTGGCTTCGCACAGACACGGTTGGATGTTTGGGAGGCCCTGGAGGCAGCTCGAGAGGGAAGGCCAAAAGCCCCGGCAGAAGAGGCAAAAGGGAAAATTTGGGAGCTCAACGTCGTGATGGGTGATGAGCTGGTGTAGTCGGCAATGCTGCTCAATGATGTGGTGATGGGGTTCACTGGAGTTGGAGACACTATTCCAGAACTGATATTGCTCATTGTTCACTCAGAGACCAACACTAAAGAATGCAGAAGCGATTCAATGGTGGTGGTTAGAGGTCAAGAAGCGTATGAGATTGCACTATGTGCAAACTCAAAGCATGCTGCATCAATGCCTGCCTTGGTGGTCTATTTCCCAGCCTTGTGGAGGATTGCACCAAGGATGAGGGCATGGCTGAGGAGACCCTTCCCACATGCACAGAGGAACTAGAGGATGATGATCACATTTTTGCAATAGGCCTCAGATCTCCTGCCCTGGAGCCTGCACAGATCTCTGCAGGCATCACCATGTTGCAATGCCTTGCTGAAGCCTTTCACCACAACACCAAGGCTGTGTGCAAATCCACATCCTTTTGCAACTGTGTCCTGCCCTACCTTCATGACTATGAAGCAGTTTTTGCTAAAGAATCCTTCAACTCTCTCCCAGACCATTGCCCATGGGACCATGCAGTGGAGTTGGTGCCAGGTGCAGAAGCAAAAGGTTGCAAGGTATACCCCCTGTTGCCCATGGAGCAAAAGGAGCTTGATGCATTCCTGCAGGAAAATCTCGACTCTGGACATATCCACCCATCAAAGTCACCCATGGCATCACCAGTCTTCTTCATCAAAAAGAAGGATGGCTCCCTGTGCCTAGTCCAAGATTATTGCGCACTCAACACAATCACCATGAAGAACAAATACCCTCTCCCACTTATCTCGGAGCTTGTCGCAAAACTGCAAGGTGTGAAATACTTCACTAAGTTGGATGTATGATGGGGCTTCAACAATGTGCACATTAAGCCAGGCAATGAGTGGAAGGCAGCATTTTGCACTAATTGCAGTCTCTTTGAACCCCTGGTGATGTTCTTTGGACTCACTAACAGCCCCGGCACTTTTCAGATGATAATGAATGATATATTCCACAATCTCATCACGGAAGGTGTGGTTGTAGTCTATCTGGACAACACCCTGATCTTCACAAAAATGCATGAGGAGCACCAGCATGTTTTGTGGCACGTCCTGGAGATACTGCGACAACACAAGCTCTACTTACAGCCTGAGAAATGCGAGTTCAAGTGAATGCATATTGAGTATCTAGGACTTATCATCAGGGAGAACACAGTTAAGATGGACCTGGTCAAGGTTGCTGGGGTCAAGGACTGGCCCACACCAACCTCTATGACCAAGATGCAGTAGTTCCTGGGCTTCACCAACTTCTATTGTCACTTCATTCACAATTTCTCACACATCATGTGCCCGCTCTTTGACCTCACAAAGAAAGTGACTGCCTGGACATGGGGCAAAGCAGAACAGGCTGCCTTTGATGTGCTGAAGGCAGCAGTCACCTCATCACCCATACTGGCTTTGCCTGATGACCATGCACCTTTCCGAGCTGAAGCAGACAGTTCAGACTTCACAACTGGTGCAGTCCTGTCACAGTTGTCCAAGGAAGATGATAAATGGCACCCAGTTGTGTTCTACTCCAAGTCCCTATCCCCAGTTGAGTGCAATTATGAAATTCACAACAAGGAGATGCTGGCAATCATTCTCTCACTTGAGGAGTGGCAACACTTTCTGGAAGGTGCACAGCACACAGTCGAGATCTGGTCAGACCACAAGAACCTTGAGTATTTCATGACTGCAAAAAAGCTGAACTGCTGCCAAGTGCGCTGGTTGCTCTACCTCTCCCAGTTCAATTTCTTACTTCACCATTGACTGGGTCACACCATGGGCAAGTCTGATGCACTCTTTCAAAGACCAGATCACGGCACTGGAGCACACAACAATGAGAACATCACACTTCTGCCACCAAGTCTCTTTGCTATCTGCACACTTGAGGGCATTGTAGTGCAAGGGGAGGAGCAGCTCTTACTCCGGGACATTTGTTGCAGCAACTGCACTGCTGAACAAGAGGACTCAGTAACTATTGTAGTGCGAGAACTCATGCAAGTGCCCATCTGCACCATACATACTGTAGTGCAGAGTAGTTGGAACAGGATGGCCTACTTCTCTATTGTGGTAAGATCTATGTGCCCAAGGGACTGGACCTCAGGAGGCACATTGTGTTGCTCTATCATGACTCTAAGGCTAGTGGCCATGCAGGATGCTGGAAAACCCTGGAGCTGGTCTCTTGTGATTACTGGTGGCCTCAGATGTCTCACCTCATTGGTCTCTATGTGTCTACTTGTGATCTCTGTCTGCACACTAAACCTGCACACCATGCACCCTCAGGAGAGCTTTACCCCTTGCCCATTCCAGATGCATGTTGGGATACAATCAGTGTAGACTTTATTGTGGAGCTCCCCCAGTCACACAGCTATGATGCAGTCATGTCTGTAGTTGACTCAGTGTCTAAGCAAGTACACTTTGTCCTGACTTACACAACAGCAACTGCTGAAGGTGTTGCAAGGTTATTCCTGCACCATGTGTGGAAGCTCCATGGTCTCCCATTGCACATAGTCTTGGATCACAGTCCCCAGTTTGTCACAGAATTCACTAAGGAACTCTATCGACTCCTAGGGATTCAAATTGCATCCTCCACAGCTTGGCACCCCCAATCTGACAGTCAGACAGAATGCATCAACCAGGAGCTGGACCAGTACCTATGACTATTTGTGAATGAGCGACAGAATGACTGGGTTGATCTCCTACCCCTCATGGAGTTCCAGCACAATAATTATGTCCATGTGTTGACTCAGCACTCTCCATTCATGCTAGACACTGGATGCAACCCCTGCATGGGATTCAAGCCCCACCAGACAGCTTGCACCTTGAGATGGTCAACCAGTTCAAGGAGCAAATGCAGGCATCACTGGAAGAAGCCAAGGCAGCCCTCACAAAGGCCAAGGATGATATGGCATGTTTTTACAACTATTATTGCACCCCTGCACCTAAGTACAACCCAGGCAATCGTGTTTTCTTGGATGCAATGGATAGACAAACCACCTGACCCTCCAAGAAGCCCTCACATCACCACTTAGGCCCTTACACTGTAGAGAAGCAAGTTGGCCCCTCTGCTTATCACCTGCACCTCCCCCACTCTATGAGCTGCCTCCACCCAGTGTTCAATGTCATGAAGCTGTCTCCTGCCCCAAGTGACCCCATTCCAGGTCACACAGCTGTCCCACCACCTGCACCAATCATTGTGGACAATCAGGAAGAGTGGGGAGTTGAGCAGATACTGAACAGTTGCTCTTGCTGAGGCTGCCATGAATACCTGGTCAAATGGAAGGATTTTGGTGCCAAACACAACTTCTGGGAGCACACTGACAATGTGCACGCTCCCACACTCATTGCAGAGTTTTACTGAGCCAACCCTGATGCCCCACACTACATTTGCACATTCACCTCCAGCACCCTGCTAGCTCTACCCTTCCATTCACACACTACCACTGCCCTGTCAAGTTGCCAGGCCTTTGAAAGGGGGGTAGATGTAAGGGGACCCTCAAGTCCCCCCTACACTCCTCCCTCTGCTCCTATTACCCCCCTGGTCCCCCTGAGTTGTCCCAGCCCTTGTCATCACCTGATGTCACCTGCTGATGCCTCCTCAAACTGGTGTGCACAGCCACATGCACAAGTGCCCGCTTCCCGCACTCAGCATGTCCCCAAGCACAATCACATGATGCACTTTCCCACCCTCCAGTTGCATGTGCACACACCCACTCCCTAGTTCCTGTTTTATTTATTTTTTATAATCAACAATTTATTATGCAGTGTGTGATAGCGGTCTGTGGCAGTGTACTGCATCATAGCCATTAGACTCTGGGAGTTCCACTACAAAGTCCACACTGATAGTATCCCAATGTGCCTTAGGCACTGGGAGTGGGTGGAGCTTGCCCATTGGTAACTGTCAGATTGGCTTGGTCCTCAAGCACAGGTCGCAAGTTTGTTACTGTAAGTTATGGCGCAGGGCGGAGTACGGGTGGCTGAATGCAGAGGTTGTGTACTAAGTTAGCACAGACTCTAGATGGAGGTGATGAACTTGGTGCAGAGTGGACCTTTGGCCTCAATGTATGTGTTGTGCCCTCGTGCTGCCACAATCCTATATTTCAAGGAACCAAGTAATTGGACAAGGTGGAGATCGAGCGGAGAAGTGGAGGATGGAAACTAAGTTGATATTCAGACTGAGGTTACAAACTGGAGTACCTACAGCTTATATACAAGTGTCTATAGAATGGTAACTACAGTGCAAATAGAGTATGCGGGGAACATGGGGAACTATGGAGACGGGGAAGGCTGTAGGTATTACAACAATATAAACATGAAACAGGAATGAACAAAAGATTGAAAAGGAAAGGTAAAGGAACAGAACTGATCCGCAGCAGAGATAGTGGAGAACTGAAGACGTAATAGTTACGGATATAACAGTGCCCTCCCCTTAAGGCCAAGCCCACGAGGCCTAGGACCCCGATAACCAATAAACTTCATTTCGGAGTCCTTCAGATGGGTATAAGAGAGAACGCTGATGGCGGGAGCTTCCTGCCCCAGAACCACCATCATGTCCCAAAACAACATGACTGCTCAAGAACACATTGCCCAATTGGCAGCCAGGTATCGGGAATGAGAGGAGAATGAACAGAGGGCATGGGAAAAGTTGGAGAAACAGCGACTGGCAGTGATGGAAGCAGATGTTACAGGCGTCCCAGATCGCTCCGGACCGCGCTCCTGCCGGTCCGACTTCTTCTCCGATTCCAAGTTCCAGAATCCGACCAGTCTCCTTAAAGCCCGGTTCCCGGATACATTCTTCTCCGATCCGTCCATTCTCTGATGTCATCATTCCGTTCCGTTTCATCGCTCCGTTCCGTTTATTATTCCTATAACTTCTATTATACTCCGAACGCTTATTATAGGCGCCCACTAACTACTGGTAACTTAGTTACTTATTGTAGGACTATCTCCGTTCCTCCAATAGTCCACATGTATATAAACCGGAGTTAGTCTGGAGTAGTTTTCCTCAATCAGAATATCGACTTGACTTGCCTCCTATCCTCTGAACCTCGGTTCATCATCTCATCTCTCTCTCAGACTCGGTTCCCTTCGATCCGAGTTGTATCCTCTCCTCTCCAGGTCCGAAGTCCAAATCGAGACCGCCTAGCGATATCGGAGTGGCGCAACACATACGTTGAAGCCAAGGTCTCGCTCTGCTCGTCCCTCCGACGCGCGCCCCGTTCAGCGTCTAACAGTATATTCTGATTCATCCTCTGGTATCGTTATATGACCCTTGTGACCCGACGTAAATATCGTACTAAAGGTCTACTACACCGTTCACCATCTTCCATGACATCCCATTCTGACAAATCCACCAAACCTGCTCCTCCAGGCAAGGATGCACATTATGTTCCTTCCGGGCTCTCCTATGCGGATCCCGACCCTACCTCTTTTTATTCCGACATCAAGGAACTGCCTTATGCTCTTGAAGGCGAGGACTATGCTCCTGAGGATGAGGCCTATGCTCCAGAAGATCCGAGCGACCGACTTACGATAGCCCTCGAGCGCTTAGCTTCCACAATGGATGAACGAGTCCGGCAAGCCTCCATTCCGCCACCTCCTACTGATCGACCTCCCCGAGTCCAAGTTAAGGTCAAGGCTCCAGACCAGTTCGATGGTGAAAAGTCGGAGCACCTCCGCGACTTCCTGTTCCAGTGTCAACTCTACTTCTCTGCTAATCCATCTCAATTCAACACTGATCAATCTAAGGTCACATACGCTCTCTCCTATCTCTCCGGTTCTGCTCGTGCCTGGTTCCAGACTCAGTTGGACTGTGTACCTGTCTGGGTAGATATTCCCTGGTTCGGAGATTGGGGAGACTTCTCCGAAGAATTGACCAAGCATTTCGGCCCCATTGATCCGGTCGCCGAAGCTGCGGAAGAAATTGAACATCTCCGGATGAATCGTGATCAGCAGATCTATCGCTACAATATCGAGTTTCAGAAGCTTGCTTCCAGGCTGAATTGGCCTGACAACGTTCTGTGCCTCCGCTACTACCGAGGTCTTCCGGATCGCATCCAAGATGCACTATACCAGCTCCCTTCCGGAAAACCGACCACCTATTCTAGTATGCGAAGTGTCGCCATGCGACTTGACCAACGCTACTGGGAATGCCAGCGTGAGCGCAGACGTGCGGAGCGTAGCTTTGGAAGTCCTTCAAAAAATTCTGGGAACAACTCCGGTGGTAGTAAACCATCCTCCGGAACTCCTACGCCATCCAACAACTCTAGTCACTCGGCTCCTAAAGGACAGTCCGGCTCGAAGCCTCAGAAGTCTACCACTTCTTCCTCTTCCTCCTCCTCCAGACAACCCCCTGCCTATGCCGATAAACTTGGCAAGGATGGTAAACTTGCTCCGTCCGAACAACAACGCCGAATTGATAATAACCTTTGCTTATTCTGTGGTGGAGGCGGACATTCCGCCGATACTTGCCCCCGTAAGACCTCGAGGGCAGCTGCAACCTCTGTTCCGAACTCCTCTGCCAAGACCAAGGGTCGCAAGGCCCAAGTTTCGGAGTCCAAGGATACTCTTTTGGATCCTTCCGAGGGGTCAAAAAAATAGTCCGCGGTCCTCTTGACTCAGCACAGACTGAGGACCGCGTTGACCCTCACTGTGCCCACGAGTGTTTCCGTCTCAACGCGTCCGCTCTTTCCGATCCTCATTCCCTCCATATTTCCCTCTCCTCCGATCTCCTACCTCATCCTGGTGATGTTACAGCGCTTGTGGATAGTGGTTCTACTCACTGCTTCATCGATTCCGATTTAGTCCAGAGGACCTCTATCCCAACGATCTCAGTGCCTCCGATGGAGTTACGATTATTTGACGACTTGACTTGCCTCCTATCCTCTGAACCTCGGTTCATCATCTCATCTCTCTCTCAGACTCGGTTCCCTTCGATCCGAGTTGTATCCTCTCCTCTCCGGGTCCGAAGTCCAAATCGAGACCGCCTAGCGATATCGGAGTGGCGCAACACATACGTTGAAGCCAAGGTCTCGCTCCGCTCGTCCCTCCGACGCGCGCCCCATTCAGCGTCTAACAGCAGAGGCAGAAGAGCTGAGGCAGCTGGAGGAGGAGCAGTGTGCTGAAGAGGAGAGGGCAAGGAAAGCAGCCAAGGAAGTGAAGTGGGCTGCGGCAGAGAAGGCCAAACAGGAGGCTGCAGCAAGGAGGAGGATGGAGAAGGTGGAAAAGGCACGATTGGCTGCCGCAAAGGCAGAGGCAGAGAAGGCGCGACTGGCTGCTGTGGCAAAGGCAGAGGCGGAGAAGGCACGACTGGCTGCCGTGGCAAAGGCAGAGGCGGACAAGAAGAAGGCGGGCATGAAGAAGAGGGAGTTGGCTCTGGCAGCAACGATGGAACGGCAACGTAAGGAGGCTCTGAGGGCAATAATAGCTCAGGCTAATGCTGAAATCTTGGCTGCAATGCAGTCTGGAGTGGGAACATCGTCAAGTGCCCATGAAGCGGATATGAGGAGATTGCAGGCCAGGATGGACTTAGAGGTTGCTGAGGGTTCAGCCTGGGAAGAAGAGTCAGGAACAGAGCAAGATGGGACCAACGGGGAGGAAGTGGTGGATAAGAAAGGGAAGGGAAAGGGCAAGGCGTGGAAGATCTTGTGGAGAACAGGGGAGAAGTTTGGAGGGGATAACCCTTGCGGGAGGTGCAAGGAATACAAGTTGTCTTGTGAGGTAGCTGGGGGGTAAGCATCACAAATCCTCTGTACTGAATGAAACTAATTGTGACCTAGAAAACACTGCAGTTGCAAGAACTGCATGGTTGGGAAATGCAAGTGCAGTGCGGGTGATGTGGGTGATGTGGCGGAGTTGTCACTGTCCACTGGACAGTTTGAAGGTGAGCAAATGCGCCTTATCGATGAAATGGCTGATAAGAAGGGAACTTGCACAGAGATCAAGAAGATGATACGCGAGGTCCACAAGGACCTCAAGGCAGAGATGTCTGGACTTCGGGTGGAGATGAAGCAGGGGATGGCCCAGGTGAACAAGTGGATCACCAGGGCCGAGAAGCAACTCAACCAGCAGTTTGCGGACCACCTCCAGTGGTATTTTGACGCCGAGGAGCCCTACATGGAACGGGAGGTGACAGCAGAGACAGAGATTGATCGCCAGCTTGAGGAAGCTGAGGGTGAGGTTGATCCAGGAGTGAGGCGGGTGGAGGCCATGCAGGAAGAGGTGGAGATGTGGAATGATGTGACCCCAGAGGAGTTGGCCTGCATAAAGAAGAAGGAGCAGGAGCAAAAGGAGGAGGCAGAGGCGAGGGGAACAGAGGATACGGAGAATGCGGGAGGGAGCAATGACAGTGATGTGGAGATGGAAGAGGAAAGGGACAGGAAGAGGAGGTGTGTGGACAAAGGCAAGGGGAAAATGGTGGTGGATGCGGAGAATGCAGAAATGGCTGTTGACCTAGTATAGGTCAACAATATATTTTCTTTTTTCTTGGTCCCTTGGAGTGTAAGGCATGAGCAATTATAAGGTAGACAGGGGGCCAGGCTTATTGGGATTAGCAGCATGGAAATCATCCACGAGCTCTTGTGAGTTCTCTACTTCTTGGGCCATGACCCATGATGTCTCATCAGGGGTGCCTTTGTAGCCCTTCCACTTGACCAAATATTGGAGCTGAAATCTGCATCAGCACCAGCAGTCTATGCGGGAATCAAGAACACGAGAAACTTTGTATTCAAGCTCGCTGTCAATTACGACTGGTGCCAGAGGTGGCTCGGTGCGGTTAGGTATTGAGTTGGGAGTGGAGGGTTCAATCATGGAGACGTGGAAGACTGGGTGCACTGCTCGCATGGAGTCGGGAAGTCGAAGGGTGAAGGAGTGTGAGCCTGGCTGGGCTATGATCTCGTAGGGTCCTAAGAATTTTTCAGAGAGTTTTTTGGAGGGACAGGTGGTGCAGAAGAACTGAGCTTTAATGAATACCTTCTGACCAACTTGGAAATCAGGTGCCGACAACCTGCGGGCATCTGCGGAGATCTGATAGCACTGTTGAGCAAGTGCTATCTCGGACTTCAAGGTGGTATGGAGGTCGTCAAGGTTGACAGCGAAATCTCGGGCCTGTGCAGAGGCAAGGTCGCACTCGGGGTGGACTGTGATCTTCGGGTGATATCCCTTGTTAGCGAAGAATGGAGAGATACCAGTGGTGGCACTAGGGGCATTATTGTATGTGAACTCAGCTAGGGGTAAGAGTTCCGCCCAATTGTCCTGTTGGTAATTGCAGTAGATGCAAAGGTATTGCTCGAGTGTCTGGTTGGTGCATTCAGTTTGACCATCACCTTCGGGGTGGTAACCGGAGGTGAAGTGAAGTTGCATGTCAAGGGCTTCTCCGAGTGAGCGGAAGAAGTGGGATACAAATTCGGAGCTGCAATCGGAGGTGACGTGCTCTGGGACACCGTGTTTTGAGAATACATGGAGGACGAAGAGGCGGGCTAGTTGTGCTGAAGCGATGGTATCGTAGGTGGGGATGAAGATGGATTGTTTGGTGAGTCTGTCGACGATGACTAGGATGGTATCATAGTCAGCGGATTTTGGGAGCTTCTCGATGAAATCCATAGAAATGGAGTTCCATGGTCGCTCGGGGATGGGGAGTTGCTTGAGTAGTCCGTAGGGACAATGGCGCTGTGGTTTAGACCTCATGCAAGTGACGCAGGACTTACAAATGTCCTTGACAAATGTCTGGATTTCGGGCCATGTATAGTCCCGGTGAATGAGTTCCAGTGTCTTATTCTGACTGAAATGGCCAGAAAGTGGGTGGTCATGCTTGTACTGGAGAACGTGGAGTCGGAGATTGTCAGAGTTGGGGACATAAATGTGATTGTCGAGGAGGAGAAAACCTTTATTGTCAACTGACCAGCGTCCTTCAGGACTGGCAAGGTATGCAGAGCCGACTGGGTCTGCAGGGAGTGCAGCAAGGATGTCATTGTGAAGCTGTTCCACATCGATGGTAACAGCTGCACGGAGGACTGGGGAGTATAATGATGTAGCGCAAGCAGATGCTGCAAGCTGCTCATGAGTAAAGACTGGACGGAAATTGTGAGGATTGACTGTTGCATAGTCCCTATTCCCCTCTTTAAGGTAGACGTCCCATTGTCTAGTAAGGGTGTCATGTTACCCGGGTTAGGGGTCCGCTCTTGAGTCGCAAGGTTGGGATCACAAGGATGTCTATACAGACTTGGTCCAAGTGTCTTACTACTTGACTTAGAGGCGGGCTGGATAAATCTCTGAAGCCCTTTCAGGCGAACTGGGGATTTAAGCAGAACAGTGTATAACACTAAGCTAAAGGTACAGGTGGTTGTAGCTAAGTTTATATACATATTGGTTGTCTGCTATTTATAAGTACCCTGGGTAAGTACTTGTCAAGGCGAGTCATAAGAAGGTGGACCCAGGTAAAAGAAGGCTTCCTGTGTGAAATAGAAGTTGTGTGTGAGAGAGAGGAAGCATGAGTGTGAGAGTGTCAGTATTAAAGGAGAAAAGAAGTATACTACTGTCCATCAGGAAGGTGGCTAAGACCTATGTATAGTCCTTCTTAGGGTTCTGATAACATGTCAGGCTTAGTACCGAGGCAACTGGGATGGAAGCGGATAATGAGATTAAACTGAGACAGGTACTCAGACCAGCAGACTTGGCGGCGGGAGAGGACCTTGGTGGTGCAGAAGTATTCCAGGTTCTTGTGATCAGTGACCATGTCAACCAGTAATGGGGCACCTTCAAGGTAATGATGCCAGATGCGGAAGGCCTCGAATATGGCAAGGAGTTCCTTGTCATGAGTATCATAGTTGAGCTTGGTACTACTGAATGTGTGGGAATGGAAAGCAACAGGGTGGACTTCACCATCAACAGCCTGTATGGACAGGATGGCTGCAAGGGTGTAATTGGAGGCGTCAGTTTCAACGATGATCTGGGAGTCAGGGGACCATGGGATGAGGACTGGTGCGGAGATGAAGGCCTTCTTCAAGAAGTTGAAGGAGGCTCTACAATTGTCAGTGAAATTCCATGCGGTATCCTTGCAAGTGAGGCATGTCAGTGGCACGATGATGTCAGAATAACCGTGAATGAAATGACAATAGAAGTTGGTGAGACCAAGGAAGGACTGAATGTCCTTGACTTTCCGAGGTTCTGGCCAGTCCTCGATGATCTTGACTTTTGCAGGGTCCATGCGGAGACCCTCGGGGGAAAGGATATACCCAAGATACTCCACTGTGGATGAGTGGAACTCGCACTTTTTGGGTTTGGCATATAAGCCGTGTTGACAGAGCCGCTTCAATACTTCCTTGACTTGACTGCAATGAACATTCATGTTGTCGGAATAGATTAGGATGTCATCAAGATAGATGATAATGCAAATATCCAGCATGTCCTTGAATATATCATTCATGAACCATTGGAACATAGCTGGTGCATTAGTGAGACCAAAGGGCATTACCAACCATTCAAAGGAACCATAGCAGGTCCTGAATGCGGTTTTCCATTCATCACCTTCAGTGATGCAGACAAGGTGGTAAGCATGTCAGGGATCTATCTTGGTATAAATGCAGGCTTTGTGGGAAGTGTCAAGGAGATTGGAGATAAGTGGGAGTAGGTAGCAATCCTTTTTAGTAATGCAATTGAGACCCTGGAAGTCAATGCATAGGCAAAGGGAGCCATCTTTCTTCTTGACAAAGAGGACGGGAGCTCCATGAGGAGAGGAGGATGGGCAAATGAAGCCAATGGAGAGGTGTTCGTCAATGAATTTGCAGAGTGTCTTCAGCTCGGACTGTGACAATGAGTAAACTGTACTGACAGGAGGCCCTGCCCCTTCCTCAAGTTCAATCTTGAGATTGTAAGGGTGATGGGGGGCAAGTGTGTCAGCTTGTGATTTACTGAAGACATCGGCGTACTTGTGATATTCCTCTGGAATGGAGGAGAGGTCTACTGGTTTGGTAGACACGGAGGCAGAGGCAGCAGAGACGGGGGGAGCAGTGAGGTTGATACAGAATTGTTGGGAACCCTGGAGCTTGCATGCTTTCATGAATGCGGCTGCATTGATGAGTGAAATGTGCGGAGCACTGGAGAGGGGTGGAGAACCCCAGAGACAGAAGCAGAATCCATACCGGGATTGATGGGAGGTGCAGAATGCGGAGAAACTGCGGGTGCGTGAATGGAGGGGGTAGCAGGAGACTCAAGTAGAGATGGCCGGAATATGATACTGCTCGTGACCCAGTCAATCAACGGATTGTAGCGGGTGAGCCAGTTGTGTCCTAGAACCATGGAACAGGAGGAATTGAGCTGAGTGATGTAGAAGTCCAGAGAGAAAGATTCACTGGTAGGAAAAATAACAGGGATGTGTGCAAGCTCCGAAATATAGGATTTTGATGACCCATCGAATAACTGTAACTTGACTGCTGTGATGGGGGAAGTAGGAATGGAATGAGTACGGACGAAGTGAGTATCTACGAAGCAATGAGTGGAACCACTATCTACCAAGGCTTTGAAGGGGATTGGGGAAACGGAAGGAGAGTTCATGGGAGAACTATTTACAGATTGTGGAGATGAATCGGAGATGTCAGAAATGGTGGGAACAGATTTATCTACAATAGGGGAAGAAGAGAAAACAAGAGAAGAAGTTAATTCTACATGAAGGGAATTTGGATTGGAAAGAGCGGACATATTGAGGTGGGGAACCTCGGGAGCACAGATGAGCTCAATGTGATCCTCAGTCTGTGCAGAGGCCTGAGGACCGCACTCTATTTTTCCGACTGTGCATCTGCAGCGGTAGAGCTATCTGGCTCTGTGACTTGGGCTTGACACCCCTTGGCTTTGTTGTCCAATGCAGCCCGTTTCTTGCATTCACTGACCTTGTGATTGGCCCCTCCACAGAAGAGGCACAAGTTGTTGTCCATGCAACATTGATGCTCTTCGGTCGTCAGCTTACCATCTTTGGTAAGCTTGTTGGACAGGTCAGGTTTGGGGGCTGAGGACTTCTGGTTGGAAGTGGGTTGGGAGGGTTTGCTGGACAAGGAGCTGTGGCCACCAGAACCACCACAGTTGTTGTTGGAGTTGTTGTTATTGCTGCTCTTGGCAGCGGAGGACAGATTGGCAGAGGAAGAGGGCTGAGTGGACTGATTACCTCCCAATTTCTTGGAGGCTTGTTGCTCCGATGCGGACTTCACATGGGCTTTTTCTTGTTGGCATTCCCAATAACAAGCATTGACCTTTTGTGCTGTGTCACGCATCAAGACGAATGTGGTGGGCTTACCATCAGCCCGATTGGAGAGGATATCCTGAATGTGATCAGGGAGTCCCTTGTAGTAGCAGTGACATAATACTTCGTCGCCCCACTTGAGTTGCCCGGCTAAGCGGAGAAACTCAATGTTGTAAACAGTGATTTTCTCGTCCAAGAGCATGCGGAGATTGTCTAGTTGTTTGGTGGCTTCACCAGTGGGATCAGCGGGGCCGAAGTAAGTCTGTAGCTCAAGTGTGAATTTGTCCCAATCATCTAGCCAATCATGGATAATACCCTTGTGATCAGCCTGGTCAAGGCCGATCTCGAAATATTGTTGGGCAGTGCCCAAAAGATAAGTCAATGCAAAATTGACCTTGGTTGTGGAGTTGGCAAACTGGTTGGGGTTGGTGTGGAAATATAATCTGCACTGGAACAGGAAAGGCTTGAGTTTGGTGGGGTCAGACCCATCAAAAGTTTCAGGTTTGCGCACTTTGGTGTGAGGGGCCCGAGGCGGAGTTGGCGGATGTGATTGAGCTTGACCATCTAGCTGATCAGCAAGGCGGCCAAGGGCATGGGCTAGGAGGTTGTTGGTGTTGGGAGCAGCAGGACGGGGACGACGAGGTGCAGATGGATTCATATTCCCCGGTGGTGGTGGTGGAGGCGGATTATTGCCCGGAGGCAGACCTGGATTATTATCAGGTTTGCTATCGTCACCATCATTACCATCATCATCATCATCATCATTGTCTTCTGGCTCCGAGGGGTCTGAAGGGTCTGAGGGGTCTGAGGGATCAGAGGGATTAGGTGACGGAGGGTTCGAAGGGTATGCTCCAGGAGCATGGGGGGTCAGAAACAATCGTGCAGGTGTAGCCTGACGACTTGACAAGGGTTGAGTATGTTGGGAGTGCTCGGAGGCAGTCGGAGTACTGGCCATGCAAGAGCTGCGGACTCTTGACAGTCCAGCCTGTGCTTCTACCTCACGAGCTTTGAGGGACAGCTTGGTCGGGCATGAACTGCGCCTGACATCTGTCGAGGATTGGGTGGCAGAGGTTGTCTTGGTCCTAGTCTTAGTAACCATGATTAATGACAATGAACAACAGCAAGAGTTTGAGTCTGAATATACTGTTAAGTTATGGTGCGGGGCAGAGTACAGGTGGCTGAATGCAGAGGTTGTGTACTAAGTTAGCACAGACTCTAGATGGAGGTGATGAACTTGGTGCAGAGTGGACCTTTGGCCTCAATGTATGTGTTGTGCCCTCGTGCTGCCACAATCCTATATTTCAAGGAACCAAGTAATTGGACAAGGTGGAGATTGAGTGGAGAAGTGGAGGATGGAAACTAAGTTGATATTCAGACTGAGGTTACAAACTGGAGTACCTACAGCTTATATACAAGTGTCTATAGAATGGTAACTACAGTGCAAATAGAGTATGCAGGGAACATGGGGAACTATGGAGACGGGGAAGGCTGTAGGTATTACAACAATATAAACATGAAACAGGAATGAACAAAAGATTGAAAAGGAAAAGTAAAGGAACAGAACTGATCCGCAGCGGAGATAGTGGAGAACTGAAGACGTAATAGTTATGGATATAACAAAGTTGCAGTGTATTGTCCAATGTAGTGTGACATCTGAGGCCACCAGTAGTTCCTAGAGACAAGCTCTAGAGTCTTCCACCGGCTGGGGTGCCCTGCTACCTTTGAGTCATGGTGAAGGGTTACAATGCATTGCCGAAGTTCAGGAATATTTGGGACGTATATCTTCCCCCTGTAAAGTAGGAGACCATCCAATTTGGACCATTTGTTACTCCTGAGGGATCGAGCTGAGGATTTCTGCAGGTTCCAGGCGGCCTCGGCTATGGCCTCTTCTTGGTCTCCATTATGGTTTCCCCTACAAATGTCCTTGAGAATGGTGATCTCTTCTCCCTGTAATGAGACCCCTTCCAGGGCGTGTATAGCAAATAGCAACGGAGGTAGGAGAGTGGCATTTTCATTATCCTGAGCACCTGAGCCATGGTCTGCTCTTCATGAGAGCATGTCCGACTTTCCCATGGTTTGGCTGGGGCAATGGTGCAGTGAGAAGTTGAATCAGGAAAGGTATAGTGACCAGCAAGCTTGTCTCCTGTTGAGTTTCTTAGCTGTCATGAAGTATTTGAGATTTTTGTGATCTGTCCAGATCTCTACCTTGTCTTTGGCTCCTTCTAGGAAGTGTTGCCATTCCTCTAGTGCTCGAATGATTGCCAGCATTTCCTTGTCATGAATTTCATAGTTCCATTCCACCAGAGAGAGAGATTTTGAGAGAAAAGTGACTGGGTGCCACTTGTTGTCCTCGGCTGAGAGCTGTGATAAGATGGCTCCTGTAGCAAAGTCGGAGCTGTCTGCCTCCACCCTAAATGCAGCTGTGCTGTTGGGTGACATTAGGACTGGTGTCAATGTAATGGCCAGCTTAATGGTGTCAAAGGCTTCTTGTTCCACAGTATTCCAGTGCCAGGGTGTGTCTTGACAAGTGAGGTCAAAGAGAGGTCGGCCAAGGTGCAAGAAGTCTTGGATGAATCATTGGTAAAAGTTGGTGAACCCTAAGAATGATTGAAGTTCAGTTTTGTTCTTTGGAACAGGCCAATCCTTAACTCCTGCCACCTTCACTGGGTCCATTTCTATGGTGTTCTCTGAGATGATAAGGCCAAGATATTCAATGGAGGTTCTTTCGAACTCACACTTCTCAGGCCTCAGGTACAGTTTATGTTCTTCTAGAATCCTCATGATGCGTCAGACAATCTCTTGGTGCTGTTCTCGGGTCTTGGTGAATATGAGAATGTTGTCTAGATAAACCACCACTACTCCTTCCATGATCAACTCTTGAAAAATGTCGTTCATCATTGTTTGAAAGGTGGCTGGACTGTTGGTGAGACCAAAGAACATTACTAGGGGTTCAAAGAGCCCTTGGTTGGTCCTGAAGGCCGCCTTCCATTCATCCCCCGGTTTGATGCGGACATTGTTATAACCCCAATGGACATCAAGCTTGGTGAAGTATTTTGCACCTCGGAGCTGTGTGACCAGTTCCGAAATGAGTGGTAGTGGGTACTTATTCTTCACAGTGATGGTGTTGAGTGCTTGGTAATCCTGTACTAGGTGTAGTGACCCATCCTTTTTCTTGATAAAGAACACTGGTGAGGCCATGGGTGACTTCAATGGCCAAATTTGGCCAGACTCCAGGTTCTCTTGCAAGAATTCGTCAAGCTGGGTTTGCTCTGTTGGGGACAGGGGGTAGACCTTGCAGCTTTGTGTCTCTGCATCTGGGACAAGCTCAATAGCATGGTCCCACAGCTGATGTTTGGGTAGGGAGTCAAACAACTCTTTAGCAAAGACTAACTCAAAGTTGTGAAGGTAGGTGGGGACTATGTCTCGGAAGCCTGGTTTTGTACTCTCAGGGCCTTGCAAGTTGTGCAAATGAGCTTCAGCAAGTCTTTGGGAGAGTGTGGAGCTAGCTGAGATCTCTTCGGGTAGAGGTTTTGGAGGCATGAGTCCTATCACAAAAATGTGATCGTCATCAGCCAGTTCCTCGGTTGGTGTCTCAGGTAGCTCAGCTGAGTCCTCTTCCTCTTCTGTCAATGTTGGGAAAGGGCTGGATTGATATGCTCTGATACAGTTGTCTACTAATTTGTCGGCTTGTCTCTCTGCTCAATTTTGATCTCGACACTCAGCACATTATGATGGGCAGCATGACAGCTTAACTTCACCAGTCTGCCAGTCAATCTCGGGGTTGTGTTCTTTCAGCCAGGTGAATCCAAGGAGTACTGTAGGTCTTGTCAGCCGAGGTTGGTAACTGAGAGGAGGACTCTTTCTGCATGATTTTTGTATCTCAGTACTAGATCAACTGCCTCGGTGATCTGGCCAGCCATGTTAGGTGATCCATTAACATTGAATACTGGGATTGGCTGAGAGAGATGGCGAGTAGACAAGTGGTGTTTTCAGATGAAATCTCAGCTGATGAAGGAGCCTGTAGTGCCTGAGTCCACTAGAGCTTTGACTTGAGTGTGCTCAGCTGAGTCAGTAGTTTCTAGTTCTACCATGAGTTGGAGAGACCTCAGGCCTGTCTCAAGGGAGCCTATCTTAGGGCATGTAGGGATGCGACGTTCCCACTTCAGTCGACATTGCGGGGGCTCAGGAGGGGTAGTGGGTGTGTCTTTAGGTGTCAATAACAGAGTAGAAGAATCATCTATTTCTTCTACTGGAAGCACAGAGAACCTATTGACAGATTGCAATGAGGGCACACCAGTCACTTGCTGCATAACTAAAAATCTCCCTCTGACTGTCGACCAAGCTCGACCAAAGCCTCAGAGGTTGCAGAAGCTGCTTGCAAGTCCATGTCAGTGTGCCATTGTTGTAGGATTGCATCCCTCTCCTCAGTGTCAAGGTACCTCACATCAAAACAAAGGGGGCACTCATTTTTCTAATGGTCAGGTGCCTTACAGTGGTGACAGGGTCCTCGGCCGAGGGGTGTTTGTTGTCTGCTTGCATCAATGTCCATAGGGACAGGGTTTCCAGGAGTGGGGGCAGTGTGGGCAAAGGTGCGAGCTGAGGGTGTAGCCAGGGCAGTGGCTACAGGCTTGGTGCTTGAGAAGGTGGGGGGGGGTGGGGAAGATGCTGGTAGCAGGTTGAGAAGGTGGTGCAGTTGAAGCTCGGGTGTTGGCTTGGAAGGCTTCATTGGCTTGCCTTGCTTGGTCTATGTGTTGAGCTGCACAGTACCAGCCTTCTTGGTCATTATCTGCAGGACGTCCAGAGGGCATGGTGGCAATGGCATCTTGAGTGGAGGGGCATAGACCCTTACAGAATTTCATGGCTACTACCTTCAGGTCAGTGTAACCTGATTTGGATATCAGGAGTGTGAAGGTGTCAATATAGTTGTCTATGGCCCTTTCCTTCTGGAAGTAGGCAGGGGACTCCAGCATGTTGAGAGTATTGGCTTCTGCATTGATGGGGAAGAATTGCTCCTTGAAGTGTCAAACAAACTGGTCCCAGTCTGCAAAGGGGAACCCCACAGTCTCCTCCATTTGGAAGATTTGGTCCACCCACTGAGCTGCCCAACCTGATTTCATATAGGAAATAGCCCATAGGATTTTTTGCTTGTTGGACTGGAACTGGCTTGCACACAACTGGAGGTAGAGCTGACAGGCATTGAGGAAGGCTCAGCTGGATGTGCGGGAGCCATCATAGTTGGGTGGGACCACCACCTTGGCCTTGGTAGAGGAGGAGGGTGTGGGGTTGTTGACTGGGACACTGGATATTGGGGGTGGAGGTGGTGGTAGAGCGGTATCTGAGGGAGGGAGTGGGGCTGTCAAACTGGCTCAGTTGATAGTATAGCAAGGAATTTTGAATTTCCTGCATGGCCTGCTCAGCTGCCGTCTGTTGGGCTTGGGTTGCCCTCTTTTTTTTTTTTTTTTTAACTCAACAATTTATTACCCAGTGCGCGATAGCAGTCCGGGGGCAGTTGTATCTACACAGAACAGGCAACTACCTTAAATAAAGACAAAGTTCACAGAGGGACCCCAAAGGGGTCCCAACAGCCATCGCTGTACTGAGTGAGGCCGTCAAGTGACTGTGTAAACTAAGTGAAGAAAGGTGGAAACCAGGCCAGGCATGAGCCTAGACACCCAAGCCCCACCTGGAGTGCACAAAAGAGTAGTGGAATTTGCCCATAAGGCGGTGGGACAAAGCGCCGGGCAGGGGGCCCCGGGGAGAAAGAAAAAGAACCCAAGCCAGAGAGTATGTAAAGTAAACAAGAAAACCTACTAAGAGGAGACTGAGGTTGAGGTGCAAGATCCCAAAGTCTTGCTCTTGCGGGCAGAGGAACCAACACTGGTCTTGCAACCAGCATCTGCGGTGTGGCCATCGGCAGCATAGCGGGCCTTGATCCAATCAGCCTGGAAGCGGTGATGCCAGAAGGGGCATTTCTGGCTATTGGCAGCATGTGACTTGCTGCAGTTGATACATTTGCCCATGTGGGGGCAGGGTTGGTCTAGGGGGGTGGCAAGGACAGGGGGCTTTGCTTTGGGGTGACCTTTGCAACAGCCAGCAGAAGAGCGGTGTTCAGCCTCAGTGTGAGGCTCAGAGCAGATAGGGCAGTGAGGGGAGTGTACCTGGCAAGAGTGGATAGAGTGGCCCCAACGCCAACAGCAGGAGCATTGGGGAGTGCCTGGGTTGGCACAGGCGGCATGAATAAAGCAGGCAGATCCGGCCAGGGGAATAGAGTGTCCGATCACCACCTTCACGTGGGAGCCGGATTGGGAATCATGGATGTCAAACCAGGCGGTTGCTGTGGTTGACTTGGCAGAGTTATGGACCACCCGAGGGGGGCCTGCAAGAGGGAGGGAGAGGGCGAGAGGTGAGCAGCTAAGAGCTTGCACCACCTCAGCAGAGGTAACTCAGTCAGTGGTACCGGGTTGACAGAGGGGAACATCGATGAGCTTGAGGTAGGATTGCAACGTTGGGAGAGTGGCCAGGACTGGGGGAGCCTTGAGGCCCTTGCCTATGGCAGTGCTGATAGTCGTCAGCTCAGCGGCAGACACAACAGCGGATGTGGAGAGGGATAGGCCCCCAGAGGTAGGGCGCACTGATTCCACCCAAAGGGCAGAGCCCGAGGCCGACAGAGCCAAATTGGCAACATGAGAAATGTGAGGGAGAGATGCCTTAGAGAGGGTGTCTGAGCCGGGGATCAAAACCTGGCACCTTGAGGGGCCAGCAACAGTGCAAGAGCACTTGGCCTTAGAGGCCGGGGCGCCAAGAACGGCCTTTTGGACAGCAATAACGCGGTCTGTGGGGAGTGTGGGGAATGCCTTGGCTACATGGACCAAGGTGGGCACTGCCATGAGGGCGCCGGCATAGGAAAGGGGGGGGAACGCCACACCAGGTGGGGTAGACTGAGGGCGCCAGGGAGAGCATGCAGGGCAAGGGGGAGGGGGAATTGCAGCAGCAGCACCAGCAACCGGAGCCGGTCTCGCAGCAGTAGACTCCTGTGCTATTACACCGAAAATCAAAGCATTGCTAAAATAAGCCATTATACCCCTATATACCCATGGCTCAGCAATAGCTACGATGTAATCATCTCAATATACCCATAACACCCCTACAATGACCCTAACCCAACTGGTATGTCATGTAAGGACCTCTATGAGGCTACAAGACACCCCAGGAGTCAGTCAGTGGCTACTAAATAGCTATGGTATGGCTTTGAGAGTGCACAAAGGGTACAACAGGCGACATCGCGGTTGTACACACTCAGAGATGCACCAAGTATCGAGAACGTTGTCAATAAAACTCCCTGATCATGAGGGAAGGCTCACAAACCATATAATGGCCATCGAGATGACCTGAGAAGACTGAGGGCCCCTAACTCGACTATCTCGAAGGGGACACAGATAGCAGTCTAGCACTGACTAAAACCTTTGAGAGGATCGTGTGACAGGCATCGAGAAACTTGGTAGACGGATTTTCGAGATACCTCGATTAGTAATGCACAGTGTCCTGCACCCAAATAAATGGCAGACAATGTACCAAGAGACAATGTACCAACTGCTATATTAAGGGCAGGGACGGTGTCCTATCAAGAAGAGGGAGACTATGGCTATGGCCCGATGGGCACAGACAGAAGGCGGCGGTCGAGGAATTATACCCGAAGCCGCATCAGCTTGTCTGATCACGATAAGACAATCGGAAGGACCGCCGATTGTCAGGAGGACCGATAGCGACAAATGAGGAGTGGAACGAATAGAAAACCTATTAAGCTATGAACGCGTAAGCCTATCAGGCAACCCCAAGGAGATAGCTATGGCAATACAATACGTGCAATAGCATCTCGATGACCGATTGAGTACCTTGAAAGGCCTTGCAGGGTCCAGTAGCGGATCAAAGGACAAATGATGGAGTAGTTGGACTATCTCGGACTATCCGCACGACGCGTAAGCAACGTGCGGCCAGTTCAAGATACTAGAAGGGTATATTAACAGTATACAAAAATGCCGGGTTGGGAGGAGGCCAATAGGGTAGACGCGTGGAGGTGAAAGGCATATGCATATGGATAGAGAGCCTCTCTGGGCGCGCTGAAACAGCTGCAGGCCGTCGCGATGACCCATGAAATGACGCCAGCAGCGTCTTGATGACTCGAAATGAGTCTACAATAGGTAGCCAGGACCAATACCGGGTGGAAAAGCGTTATTACGCAGGGGAATATCGGACCGAATGTGTACACTAGCATTACTCTCTCTATTATTTCCTTATTTACTTGGGCTGTTTCCTAGCTACCAAAAACACATAAATACAGCGTGGAGGAGAGGTGAAAGGCAAGCACTTGCTGCCCCAGCTTCGAGACCACGAGATTCGAGAATTAACGATTTCATTATCTTGTGCTATTGTGTGCATTAAGGCAACTAAGTGAGAGCTTTGGTCCTAGACCACTCAGAAAACAGTAGAGGCAAACTGTGATCGTCAAGAGAGCTTGTTGAGACTATTGTTTGGAGTCCGGGAGGCTCACAGAGAGATATTGAGGCTCAGGGGTAGTTTAGATTCCCCTTAGGCCTAGAGACACAGAGAGACAGAAACCTAGTGGGGTAGTGCAGATTCCCCCAAGTTTCGAGATCAGAGATATTGAGATCAGAGACTGTAGCTACAAGCAGAGCCTTGTTACTACTACACCAGAGACTACCCACAGAGTACACTTGGTGCCCTTGGGTATATTTTCGAGAAAACACATTCTATACTTCTACCCCCTCAAAAACCCCTTTATAAAGTTGGATCCCTCTCTTCGAGAACTGTTTCCGACGCCCCAGAATCGCATTTCGAGGTACTGGTTGATATAGGTAGTGGTTTTCCGAGCCACATATTACACACCTACCCCACCAATACCATCACAGCGTGACCAGTCCTGAAGCCGGCCCAGCAGGGGCAGTGTTAGTGGGGACAGTGGAACTGCTTACCTCAGCGGTTCCACAGAATGGGCATGTGGCGTCCACATGTTGGGGGGGGGAGGGAGCCGGAGCCCAGTGCGCCGCATAACAACAGAAGTACTCGCAGAAAGTGATTTTCTGGTCTTGAGAGGTGACTGGGATTTGAGACCATTCGGAAGCCAGGATGGCATCCAACAGTTTGTAGGCCCCTTCAGCAAGGGCAAGGGCAGAGCTGAGGTCCTTGGGTGCAGAGGCCAGCAGAGGAGCAAGGCGGGGGAGGGCTGTGCCCACCAGCCAGGAGCCATAGTCGAGAGCAGGTTCCTGTTGACCAATAGCAGTTTTTCTGGAGGGGGGGAAGGAGGATTCAGCAGCAAGGGGAGTTGGATCGCCTGGGGGAGGAGATGGTGTGGACCCATATGAAAGGGCCGGGGAAGCCTCAAAGCGTAAACGCTTTGTGGCAACATTGGCCAGTGCCTTGTCGACAGAGTTGGCAGGGGCAGGGGCTGGGGAGGGGGAGGGGGGGGGAGGACATACCAAATGCCCCCAGGGCAAAAACACATGCTGCAGCGGGCAACCTATCTGAGGCTGTCCACGCATTGGACTTAGGAGGCATATGTAGAGACGAACTAGAGACAGCGCTAGAACACCTAACTATGACACACTAACCAGCCAGAGACTGATTCAAAAACCAGTGGTGGTGGTAAGAAGTCAAGAAGGGATGGCTTGGGTTGCCCTCAGGTCAGCAAACAGTGTCTGTACAGCATCCTCCATAGTCATCTGGGAGGCCTCCGGGAGCACAGGTTGATCTGCCATATTGGACATGGTGTAGGAGGGTGATGTCGGACCAAAGGTGAGTTGAGACACATCAACCTTTTTCTTGGTCAGAGCAGCCGGTCCTAACTAGGATTACTCAATTCTTCTGTGAGGGCACCCAAAGATGCCTGCAACACAACAGGGGGCTAGCCAGGGAGAAACCTCAGTTGTATATAGAGAAAACTAGTACTACTACACACCTAGCTGGGAAGAAACCTCAGAGAATTGAGTAAGGTTTCTCTTGGGCGGCTACACTACTTATACTACCGCTCTAGGTATGTAAATGTCCATAACAGGGGAACCCATACTGTACTAGTGTGATGTGCTCAAGAATTTGGGTGCATGTGCCAGCATCTCAGTGTGGTCAACGGATCAGAGGAAATGAGCTCGGAGCACTGGGGGCGGGTTCCGGGGGGGACATGGAATGACTTTGGGTGTGTAATGGTGACCTTGGATGCAGACCCGAAGGTCTCGGGTGGCTAGCCGAGGTCCTTGGGTGGGCACTGAGGGATTTTGGATGGTCACTAGAATGTCTTGGACAGTCGAGGAATGGTCCTGGGTGGGCTTCAGAGACCTCGGGAGGGCTCTTGGGAGCTTGGCTGGTCGCTCCAGGGTGTAAGAGAATACTAGCTGAACTCAGTCAAGGTCCTGGTTGAAATATCGGTTGAGGTTTTGGGTGTTCCCTGACACTTGAGCTCTCGGATCAAAATGCTTATTGGGCCTCAGAGATGGTTTCCTATTATGGTGACGTCTGCCTTCGTATCACTAGGATGTGGCAGACGCTGAACGTATCAGTCTATTCCTAGAGCTAATCGTTCAAGGGGTTTATACCAACAAGTCCTCAAGCAGCTCAAGTCTGAGATGCCTAATTACTTGTCTGAGAGCGAGAGCTTAACAGGAGAACAAGTTGTCTGTATAAGTCTCCACTTAACCAAGCAGAAACTTGGGGAGTTTCTGTTGGTGAGGAGTCGGCCTTATATACATGTTGAAGTACCTAAATATAAGGCTATGACGTTCAAATATAATGATCAAAGAAGTATAGAAGCACAGGTACAATATAGAAGTTCAGAAGTATAGAAGCTGTGCTATTTCAGTAATAGAAATCTATAAATAGATGCTATTTATAGAACATTTTCCTGTTACAAGTTTACATAATCAAGTCTGGAGTTTACTTGATTACTAAGCGATGATATAAGCAATGACAAATCAGAGTTAAGTCGGAATATATGAGGTGATCATAACATTTCCATTGTTCCGTGCCCACTGAATTCTTCCTCGGGGAGCAGTTCTGTAGCATCGTGGATCCACAAAGTACACCTAAATAGTGCATGATAATCCATTTGGAATATTCTGATGCTCAGGGGTTCTGTTCCGCTATTAGGAACTTGTTCCGTTGTCCATGCTCTGTTTCTAAGGGTTCTGCCTGCCTGCATAACCTCATTTCATGTCTCTGGAATATTCTAAAGTTCTCGCAAGCTGGTTTGGCTCACTCATGGTCTCGGAGCTCAATTTATCTCATGCACAGCCCTCCCTGATTGCGACCTGGGTTGGTTTGGCAAGCTATGTACAGCCCAGAATCCCCTAGCAGTTGCCCGGAATGTCTGCCTTTTACTGAGTTCTGCCATAAAGACTATCCCTCACGTGACTTTAGACACCATAAGCATATGCTAGGGCACAAACACCCTATGTATGGTCAAACTGGTAACCTTGGGATAGGTTCCAATCCTCTCTGAGGTTCATAGATGTATTGCCATTGATTTTATAGTAATCAAACTGGTAAAAATGGTGTGTTTTAGGTGTAGACCCAAAATCAGCTTATCAGCAGCCAACGGTCACACTGCAGAGGCTGGTTGCAAGACCAGTGTTGGTTTTTCTGCCTGGAAGGACAAGGGGAAGCAAGCAGCTTTGGCCCCTCCCTTGTCCACATAGGCCTTCTCTTTTCCTTTTACATGTAGGTTTTGGGATCTTTTTCTCGGCACTTTGGGTTCTGTTTCCTTCTCCCCAGGGCCTCTTGCCTGGCACTTTGTCCTGCCTGCCCTTGGGGCCTCCCCATGTTTCAACTTCTCTTTAGTTACTTATTCTGGTTGGGTTTGGGTGTCTAGGTGCTCACCTGGCTCAGCCCCAGCCTGCTTTTCTTTTCACGGTCACTTGACAGCTGCACTCAGTACAACGGACATTGTTGGGCCCCCTTCAGGGGCCCTTCTGTGAACTTGTTTTGTATTTAAGCAGTCTATTACTTGAGCTTCAATGTAGTAGGTACACCACCACGGACTGCTATCGCACACTGTGTAATAAATTGTTGAGTTCAAAAAAAAAAAAAAAAACAACCCAATGGTAGCAGCATTTATGACTGCATTTTCTACTCTGTCTGATGCAGATACATGTGCTCTAACCTTCCATGGACTGCTAACATGTTATATCCGTAATTATTATGTCCTCAACTCTCTGCATTCTCTGCTTCAGATCAATCCCCATTCCCTTCACCTTTCCTTTTTGATCTCTTGTCCATTCCTGTTTCATGATTGTATAATGTTGCATAGTACCTACACAGCCTTCCCTTGTCCCCATAGTTCCCTGCGTTCCCTGCAAACTCTATGTATGCTGTAGTTACTATTCTATGGACACTTGTATGTATATAAGCTGTAGGTACTCCAGTTTGTAACCTTAGTCTGAATATCAACTTAGTTTCATCCTCCACTTCTCTGCTCAATCTCCACCTTGTCCGATTACTTGGTTCCTTGAAATATAGGATTGCAGCAGCACGAGGGCACAACACATACGTTGAGGCCAAAGGTCCACTCCGCACCAAGTCCATCACCTCCGTCTAGAGTCTGTGCTAACTTAGTACATGACCTCCACATTTAGCCACCCATACTCCACCCCTGCGCCATAACTTAACACATGTGGCAAGAGCTTTGTATTCTCCAGAGGTTTGTATTTTGTAGAAATATGTGTTCCTAAGTGCTCATGAGTCCTATACAACAAGTATATGTTTCAAATCTTCATACTGCCCTCATCACCCAAATCTGCCAACTCTTTCAGGGTAGACAGCCATGTTTTCTTCAAGAGAGGGATGTTCTGACCACAAGCCTCATCAACAGCTTGGTGGGAACAGGAAACTGGGCACTTTGGGGGCATTGACAAGGAGACAAGAACTGGAGGGAGAAACCTAGTGTAGGGAGCAAGCATGAAATGATTATTTGATTTTGTTGACCCTAATCCTCACTAGAGACCTGCCAGAATTGATCCACAGTACAGAGGGTACAACAGAACTAAGTTAAGGGCCAGATTTGTCTCTGCATTTGGCACCCATCAAATTATTTGGTATAGAATCTGTAATGATGAACAATTCTTTTCCTAGGATAGATCAATATCACTGGTCCTGAATCAGCTGCAGGGACCAAGGCAATTTGGTAATTTAAATGTTGCTTCAGTCCCCATAACTGATTCAGGATTTGTAATATGGATCAAGGCCAGGTATGCGGCTGACAGCCACACTGCAGATGCTGGTTGCAAGACCAGTGTTGGCTCCTCTGCCTGCAAGAGCAAGACTTTGGGGTCTTGTACCTCCACTTCTGTCTCCTCTTAGTAGGTTTTCTTGCTTACTTTACTTTCCTTCTGGTCTGGGTTCCTTTTCTTTCTTCCCGGGGCCTTTTGCCCGGCACTTTGTCCTGCCTGCCCATGGGGCCCCCTCCATTGGCTCCCTCCCTTCTCCGGGAGGGGTTCGGCTGTCTAGGCTCTGGCCTGGGTCAGCCCTCTCCCATTTTCACTTTTCACAGCCACTTGACAGCCAACCTCGGTCTATTGGACGATAGTGGGCCCCCTGCGGGGGCCCTTCCGTATAATTCTCCCGTATTTAGGTAGTCACCTGTTCTTGTGTAGTTACGGCTGCCCCCAGACTGCTATCGCACACCGGGTAATAAATTGTTGATTGAAAAAAAAAAAAAAAGGATTTGTAATATTAATTGGTACTGCAAAAAGAACTCTTTATTGTTCCAGATTCTGTACCAAATCCTTTGATGGGCACCGAACAAAGAAATGAATTCGATCCTTAAAATGATTCTGTTGTGGACCGATTCTGGCAGGTCCCTAGTGCCTACGACTAAAGACACCAAACACTATTGTACGTACATACACATGGCGTACACTGGATATACTATACTCCACCAGAGTCCCAAAACATACTCAGGATTATAAAAATTAATATACTTAGATCTATAAACCGCCCAGCCAGTGCTGCTGACTTTCGCTCGGGCGATGCGAGGAAATGTACATTGGCGAGTGGATTTAGCCAATCGTCAAACACAACAAGGCAGGTTTTCCACCCATAGCCAATCAAATAGAAGGTTTTTTTCGGAACTTCTGTCATTCGGTCTCGCAGTGGTGTGGGCCCAATATTCTAATAAACACTACCGTTAGCGGTCTCCCCAACCCCAAGAATCAACCAAAAACTCAACAAATGGTGCCACACCCCGCAGTAATGCCCGATTGTCCCTCAACAACCAGAAGTCCGCTTCACATATGCTCTCCGTCCGCCAGATATTTGGAAGGCACTTGCGTAGCACCTGTTACAGAAGATTTATATTTAGCTATTCCACTCAATGAGATCCGTCCGCACCTGTTGTGCGTCACTCAGTCCTAGTTCAAAGACAAGAAGGCTCAGACGTGGAGTACTCGTCACTTCCACGCTGGAAAGCCCTGCGAAATTGAAGTTCCGAAGTCCCAAGATGACTTGTTCATTCGTCTTGTCCACGTAATATGTGGACATTAGAATTCCATACAGCGCTGTTTGTTTGATCCTCTCAATGAGCAATGCTGCGTCTTCATCATTATCGGCGGGCCATTGGATGATGGGAGTCACAGAGGAGTCGGGCTTGGTGGGGCATCCCCAAGTAGACAGGCGAGCTGCCAACGTGGCGAACCAACTCGAACTAGTTGACAGGTTTGCGTCCTGTTGCTCCAGCCCGCCTCTTAGAAGGGTCGTTGCCCAAGGAAGGCAGGCTACGAAGGTACT
This sequence comes from Lepiota venenata, assembly GCA_004296355.1. NCBI lineage: Eukaryota > Fungi > Basidiomycota > Agaricomycetes > Agaricales > Agaricaceae > Lepiota > Lepiota venenata. Next base: position 76,723 of record RCFS01000062.1, read on the forward strand.
AAGGTGCTCTTCACGTCTTTCAAGCGCACAATACTCCCCCGAACGCTGCTTGCTTAATAGATAATCCCCAAAGGATGCATGTAGAAACCGGATACTCTGGTGGATTCCGTCCTCCGGAGGTGGAATATAAAGGATTGAATGTAGCTTGCGCATCGCGCTATAAAAACTGCCCTGACTCAAACCAAAAAGATTGCTGAGCACTTGGATCGGAAGGGGATGTTTATCAGAGTCTATATGCCGACATGGATGAAGTGCGAGGAACGTCACGAGTAACATAGTAGTTGAACGGACTGGGGCAGGTATGTCGGACAGGATTCGTGCGTATAACAAATCAAGGGCGTTAAAGGGATCTGCGCCGACGTCACGAGCATTCTTGAGGAAACCTACGAAGGCTTCGAGCCGGGATTCAGGGTCAGCATGTTCCGGATCACCCACAAACTTGAGAGCCAGGGTGGCGAAGATGAAGAGACCGGATGCGGCGGTCACGATCTGATTGAACTTGCCCAAAGGGGGCCAGGCTTCACCTGGCCGTGTCTTGATGTGTTCGGGGTATTTCTGGCGAATCGCTCTGAATCCAGAGCGGAGAAACAAGGAAACATCCTGACGTGACTCCGCAGAATCAATCGAAAGCTCCTCTCTCCAACAAAGTATTTCGAAGTCGACCCTTGCGAACGTGGTTTTGAGGTGATGCTCCGGCCGACTGCAGATCATCCACAACAGGGGAAGCCCATTGGAGCTCCGAACCAAATCTCCAAGTAGCTCAACGATATCGCATTGAGCGTGTTCGCTCTTGCATTCATCAAGGCCATCGAGGATAATTAGCCAAGGCTCCCGAGGCTGCCGAGACTGGGTCTTCATCATAGAGAATGGACCGATGATCAGCTTCCTGAACTGAGCTTGAAATGATTTCTCAAAAATGCGGGGATCATCGACGAGTTGCTTCGAGATTAAATCTTTGTAAGAAGGGATTCGAACTGCAAGCTGGTAGGCCAGCGTAGGAATGAGATAGTTTGGGTTGTCCCGATGATTCGGTCTCGAGAAGAAAAATGTGGCTCCTAGACGACCGTCCCTATCACAAGACTCCGCGATAGTCTGAGCAACCGCCGATTTGCCGACACCGGCGAAGCCGTAAAGCCAGAACATCTGCCACTGGCGGTGTTGGTTTTTGAGCCACACGTGAATCTTCTGCGTTATGTCCTGGCGAGTCCCTGGGTGGCAGCAGGGTGGTGGATACCGAGCCTCCGAGTCTAGCTCAGCGCCAGGTACCCGATACTCAGCTAGGAAATCCAGTACTGGATATTCGCGTGTCAATGCAATGCAACCCCGCACGAAGACACAGCAAATTCATACCTGTCCTCCTGGTATTGAAACCGTCGGTGACTCGGGATATGTTGACCATAAATGGATTGTTCATGACGAAATTACTAGCACCAGACAAAAAATCTGATGCACCACCAGGCCTTGGGTCCTCTTCCGCCCATCGTTAGCTCGGGTCGGTCGTCGACCACGAAACAAATGAAGTAGCGAACCTGGTATACCACAAAGAGGGGACGCCATTCTTTGGTTGGATGATTCTGCATATTGGCCAGTAGAGTGACGACGCAAAGGCTGAAGGAGCGGCATGAGTGGACGACGAGAGTGCGTGACAAATTGTGAGAGGAACCAGGGGAGCAGTATGTAAACAACACAAAGTAACACAAGGCTATTTCCGTCCACGTCACAGGCGCATCACCCCTACTTATGCCAATAAACCGATTTGCATGTGTATCACCAAGCCTCGTCGTCAAATACCCCAGGTGCCCCTCTATCCTGGATTTCATGGATCTCAGAAATCGACTGCGACTTAGACGGTCTGGTTCAGCGTTATTCAAGCATTCAGGTCTATATAGTAGAGACCTTATCCAGCATGTATAGTTCCCGGTGAAATCGCTCATCAAGACCTGTCATTATCTCCAAGCCAACCTCGAAGGAACATCATCATTTATGATCGATAGATGAGATTGGAGGTCGCGCAAACAAGTACCGACTGTGCGCCCGAAGATCTCCCAAGGGCACCACGAGCACTGGGATGGGACTTGGCTTCATAACTTGGGACGATGCTGGCAAAGATGTGTCGCCTATCTTCATTTTCATTCTTTAGGGTGCCATCAATCTGCCGGAGGCCACCAAGGGCTACATACGACACAGGAAGATTATCCTAGGTCCTCGGTTATCCATTACTGTAAACAATGTCACTCTCCTTCAGGTTAGGGTTCCAGGATTAACCTGTCACCTTTGTATGTGCCTTTCGGGAGTAGCCACAAAGCTACTTTCAAATTCCATCCTAATCACGAAGAATGATCAAGGATACGTCGATGATGCCCCACATCCCACATCATTAACCTGTATTCGGAGAACCCTTTGATCTTACTGCGGTTCGCCTATCTGACGCTCCAGTGACTTAATCTGAGAAGTTTGATTAACCCCAATTTGCCCACCAATACAAGCAATACGATAGCAGAAATTTGCAACTTCGGACTCCTACTCGAATATCCCTTCTCATGAAGTCCACTTCGGCCATAATAATGCCTACTACGTATGCATTCATCTTCACTAATACAAATGCACACACGAAGCTCCCACCCAACAAAAGGTAGGGGCGCGTTTCCTTTCTACTTGATATCCCCTATGCACCACCTGTGTCTCGCAATATTTATACTTGGGCGCAGCACCCGTCCTCTGCCAAAGACATGGGTTGCAGCAACTGTGCCATTATCTCCCCAATAATGCGATTAGTGTATTTCCTTCGGTTCCTGGACCATAACAGCGATGTAGTCCAAGGTTTCGATCCGTCCAGCGGACAATATGAACGATCGCCCGGACAGTCGGTTTGTACCATGCTCGAATACGTCCTCTCCGCGAGGCACCACTTGAAGCTTGAAGGCTCGCTTGCCGGTTAGAGGTAATGCAAAATGTAATTTTGAATCTCGTAATGGATTTCAGTCATCATTAGTATCATCGTCAGCTTAGCTGTAATTATCACACAAATACTCACTTCTCCATCCTCAGTTTGTCCTTATTGTTAATTGGGCGGCTGATCCCGGAGCCCCGCCAACAAGAATATCCTGGAGTTCTGAGTTCGATTGCTTAATCCCTCCCTTCTGACGTAGTCAATGCCAGGATAAGACCTTCTCGCTGAATCATCTCCGGTGGGCTTTATGTTGACACATGATTCCAAACAGTCCAAACCTTTCTCATGTGGTACCTGGTTGGCAAGTTATTTTGTTTCCAACGGATAGTCCGTCCGGAATATCACAAAAATTTACTACCGACAATCATTTCTAATCCTTCCCATGATTGATATGGGTCGTACTGCAGAACTATAGAATACCGGTCAGCCGGCTGAGTATTTCGCATGGGTCGTGTCAAATTCTCAACAAATTCCAATATGACCAGGGCTGAAAGTGCTGCCTTGGGCTCGTGGCTGTCCATGATCAATGCACAGCCAGAGCCACTGTTGTCACCCGGCTGCCAAATCATACAGTGCTTGAACGGCAAGTGTGGTGATGTTTGACGGCCGTTCCCTCAGAATTGGCAGCCAGAGAAACAAAATGCAGACTTTACCGACACGCGATAGATTCTACATCAGGCTTCATGAGAGATATCACCCAGCCGGTGAGCTATACGCTGTGCAGTTGATCTAGCGGTCTACTGATGTTCGAGGCACTAACCACTTAACTCGTGCTCTGAAGCTACAGCCGAGGACTATGGTATCTGGAAGATTCAAATTCATCACAAACTGAGCCGCGTAGATCAACAGCACATCGCATCCACCCCAACCCCATTTGGGTATTTGTCCCATCGACACTCTCCTCGAATTGTAACATAGTTCTCTATTATTATAAAGATCAATGGTACCTGGCATCACACTTCCGGAGCAAACCCTGATCCCGATTCTTCTGTGGGCCACTCGAAAGCCCCTGATTTCACTGTGAGCGTTTGTATCCACTCATACTGCAAGTCAAGGTGGGTCACCCGTGGCATTCGATGGGATAGGGGCGTCCGAGGTACTGTCAAAATCGCCAACTCATCACCCTAAGGAGGTGCAAGGAGTATTAATAGCCCTTCTTTGACAGAAAAATGCGGGGAAGGCTTATTCCTACCCGTGCGCCGAGGTCGTCCCAATGGATCCTTCCTCGTAGTGGGGTAATGAATAAGTTTTGACACTGGTGCCGATTAGCGAGCCAATCCACGCCTTGTGTAGTACGCTTCCTAATCAAGCTTACGTATCTCGGGATGTGCTATCTCTTTACCCGGCAATTAGCCTGATCACAGCCATAGAAGCAGATGTTCGTCCAAAAGCAGTGTAACTATTGACCAGCGGCGAATTGAATTCCGGCCGTTGCCTACGACAAGATAGAAGCTTTGGAAATTAGTTTAGCGTTTGTTCAAGTAGCCATATACTACTGGTGTATGAATCAGGCCAGAACGAAATGCGCAGACGGGGGAACGTGTAGTGCATATCTACAAAGTCTTAACAATTTGATTCCAATGTGTGTGTAATGACTTTAGGCTGGGATCTCTCCCTTCAGCATCCATTTCTGCGACTCTCCAAAATGGGCTCTCATCAATGCGCATAGGCAGCTGCCCCAAGAAACACCACTTGAGTTGTCGGAATACCCTGGAGTATTCGGTAGCATGCATCACCATTTGGGATTGGTGCCACCGTTCCCAGGTAAGATTTCGGAATGACTCCCGGAGATGTAGAGCAGAGTCGAAGCTTGTACCTTGCAAGCTGGCAGATTTCTGCATCTCGTCTGGAGTGAGGTACTGGTTTAGTAAGAGGTTTTGGGGGAGAATTTTGTTGATGTAATATCGATCAACCGAAGTATCAAGGAGAATGTGGCCATTCACGCGATATGAGTCGCGAGTAAAGGCGAGAGTCTCGAGTTGAAGGAGTGGTTTGAGAATCTCCGTGACGTATTCATGATCAACCGCCCACTCGTAGCGCCAGCCATACTGAACGCCAGCTGATAGCCATAAGTGTTGGAGAGACTTGATCGAGGCGACAGTCTTGAGGGTTTCATCGGAGAACTCGGGGGTGTCGGACACGAGATGTAAGGCGATTAAATGATCAAAATGGGGTTGATTGCGCCGAATGAGGATAGAATTTATAGAAGTGTAGGGTAGGGGACACGTCACGTCTAGGGATGAAAGGTGCGGGTTATTGTGGATGAAATCAATTATGCCATCCTCCGAACTTGAGGAGCTCCTAGTCCATCGCAGGGACCTAAGGGACGAAACCCGACCTCGATCCGCCAGAAAGCGCGATATGATAGGATGGCTGTCGATTGACAGTGAGGTAATAACAGCTCTTTTGTCAAGGATACGATCAAGAAGGCTGGAATCTTTCAGTCCGACCTGATCGAGGACCACATCACGGAGAGCAGGGAACTTGACATCTTTCTCGATGGCGTGACAGGCTTGGGACAATGCGTCGACCTGCCCATACCAAACGAGGTGGCAAAGTGTGGGGGCGGTAAGTTCCAGAAGACTTGACATGAATTTCGATGTATTGCCTGGCGTTGGTGTGGTCATCGACCATCCGATGTTGACGTATAAACTCTGGAGGGGCCAATTCGTGTGAGACGATGGAACTGTGAATTGAGTGTTGAGAATAGGTCCGTTAAGTCTAAGATGAGAAATGGAAGAGGATATAATGGACTCCATCATCTGTGCTGTCAGGAGACCTTCATCATCCCAGTCTAAGATATGAAGGTTTGGTAAATGAGGTAGAAGTTCACAGATGCTGTGAATGTAGTTTGCCTCCGCTCGCTTGGCTGTCCCAATACGGCAGAGGCGCTCCTCCAACGACAGGCCTTGCAAATCCTCTAGGTCTATACCCTCTCGTGTATTGAGATAATGACGAGTTGTGGAAACTGTCAGGCGTCGAATGCAAGGGCCAATACGACGGGAAGGGGTTTCGAGGGCCTCTGACTCTGCGATGAGCCTAGCTAAAAGCTGAAGCGCATGGTTGCTGTAATCGAGCTTGACATGGGTGAATTGCAGTGCGCGAGCGAGCTGGTTGGCATCGCGGTCTACAAGGGCGAGACACCGAATATCGAGGGGGGAGAGGTAAGGAACGACATGATTGATGAGTTCGGTGGGAAGCTTGAAAATGGGGAGAGTCGATGTGATGAGCTCGCCACTGCCGATGACACGGTCAAGAGACAGAGGTACGAGGGGAGCAGTGTCATAGACCATAGCGGGCGGCGGTGGCTTGAAAAAGCGCCTCTGCTTTGTGTGTAACCTGAACATGGTGAGCGGATAGAGAAACGATAGGTGACGAATTCTCACCTCCGCGTGTCTTTAAAAAGGATCCGGCGCTGTGCGGGTGAAGATCAGAGAAGATGGAGTACGGAGCAAGAAAGCATGGGCTTTTGTAGAAATGTAAGGATGGCAAGGACACTAAGACCATCTTCAGGTATAGTTCGACGTGCGCGATGTTGGGGTTATTAAACCCTGAGCCAAAGGGCTAAATCAATTATTAACACATGCATGCTGCAAGTCATCCCTGGTGGCGTCGTATTTCACTGTTGAGCTGGTAAGGACGCCTGAGGGGAAGGAGTCGGCAAGGGAGTGGTTTGTGGGGTAAAACAAAAACATGGCGCCAGAAGGAACAGTGCCGGACTCCCAAAACATATGCTTGGATCTCGAGATTCTTGTGCAAACATGTGCATCGACAGCTTACGTCCGGATCACGTGATCTCGTTAAGCCAAGGAAGGTGCCGATGCGTGTGCCGGTGTGAGAGAGAGGAAGAACGTTCGGTTCAGGATAAAAAGTGCTGATAAATTACATATCTCATGCCGACATCCTGTCCCACGGAACCGCCACTATCTCTGCCATGCCTCAAGCTCGTGCCTACACAATTGCCGTCTTGCCTGGAGATGGAATTGGGCTGGAAGTAATGCCGCCTGCCCTGCGATGCCTAGAAGCTGCAGCCAAGCGATTTGGATTTCAGTTGAACTTTCGTCACTACCCCTGGGGATCCTGTACCTACTACCTTAAACACGGTACTATGGTGCCTGCAGATTGGAAGGAGCTCGTCCGCGCTTGCGATGCGATATATTTTGGCGCAGGTGAGATGCACGTGCTGTGTTTTTTGACCGCAGTCATCACATCGCTTAATCGCTTATCAATAGTGGGGGATCCCGCCACTGTGCCAGATCATGTATCCTTGTGGGGAAGCATCCTGTTGTTTCGACGGGAATTCGACCAATACATTAACCTAAGACCGTGCCGCCTAATCCCTGGCGTCACATCTCCCTTGGCCAACCGAGATGGAAAAAAGATTGATTTCGTCACGGTGCGCGAAAATACTGAAGGAGAGTACAGTTCTATTGGTGGCCGTATCTTTGGAGGAACAGAGAGGGAAACGGTGATACAGAACACTGTCTTTACTCGGGTGGGGGTAGATCGGGTCATCCGTTATGCGTTTGAGCTCGCTAGAAGCCGACCTGCAAAAAGGCTGACATCCGCCACCAAGTCCAACGGAATTTCCATCACAATGCCTTATTGGGACGAGAGGGTTGAAGCTATAGCAAAGGAATACCCGGATATCGAAGTCGATAAATATCACATTGACATCCTCTGCGCCCATTTCGTCTTGAGGCCCCACATTTTTGATGTCGTCGTAGGCTCAAATTTGTTGGGTGACATTCTTTCTGACCTCGGCCCCGCATGCACCGGCACTATTGGGATAGCACCCTCCGGAAACCTGAACCCTTCCTCTAAACGCAGCGATCCTGACTGGTGCCCTAGTCTTTTCGAGCCTGTCCACGGGAGTGCGCCTGATATCGCGGGCAAGGGCATAGCGAACCCAGTGGGAATGATATGGGCGGGTCAGATGATGTTGGAGCACCTCGGTGAAAAGGAAGCCGCGGCTGTGATGATGCTTGCCATAGAGGCTGTGCTAAAGGAGGGCAGGGAGGCACAGCTGCGGGGTGAAGGGGACTTGCTGACGCCGGACATGCTTGGGAATGGGACAACGGAGGGACTTGGGACAGCGATCGAGAAAGCGATTGAGAACATTCGCACGCACTAAGCAGTAGTAGTAGAATTGACAATTAAATGATCTCCCACGCTTCTTTACGCTTGCACAGCCTTGGGTGCACTTGGTCTCTACGTCGATTCATCACCCTTTGCGCTTCAACGGCACCATTCTTATGGCGAGGCACATGGACCAAAGGTAGATTCCTTTCTTATCCTGAATGTAAATTCGGCGCTGACGCTCTCTGACAGTTTATGGCAGCTTACAGGTAAGCTATGACTCGAATCCCTCTCATCATCTGCCAATTTGGTTTCCAGTGGTACGGACCCATGGTCTACGTCTCATCCGTCCTGAAAAAGCCTGGAGACCCATTGTGAGAGTGGAGATCGATAAACACTATACCTATGAAACAGTGCTCGGGTGCGACGGACAGAGCGTCAATCTTAAGGATGCCTTTTCGTTGTGCGTTTCCACCTTTAGGCTGCCAGCAGAAATGATATTAACTTTGTCTAACAGCCAGGACGCCGACATAGACTCAATGCTAGACATTCGAGTATTCTATCAATCCCAGACGAAGAAAAAGGGAAAACGGAAGAGGGAGGTTGCCGCGTCAACCGGCCATCCATTAGGCCAGCTTATTAAGAAGCAAGAAATAGAGCAAAGTATGACTCCCTCACTGTGTATGACTAGACACTGTTTCTCATCCACCCCCGCTTCTAGGAATCGAGCTTCGTCTTCAGTGTCAAAACAAGAATACTTGCGCCAGCCGAGGCAAACCGCAGAATGGTGCCTCCGTGATCCTTCGTATCCGGCCACCACCTTCATACGCATCATCATCTAAGCAACAGGAGGATGCAGACGCTTGCACTTCAGATACTGAGTCGTGTATGTGCCCCCGTCTGAACTCCATCGGCGAATTACAGGACACCTAACAGTTTAATCTAGCACATACCCTTGCTATGCCGCCGTCCCCCACTGATACCGACCCTCCCTTACCTATATCAATCAACCCACCTCAGCAGCTTCGTCGGAGATGTGTGGGTTACGCTATCTATTCCGATGAAGAACCCTGTTCCAGCGGCGAAGAAGAGGACATCCGTAAACAACCCCTGAGCTTCTCACACTTTACTGAAAACGACTTCCCGAACGAAGACGATATCTTCGAGCAGGAGGGCGATTCATTCTCCCCTATCCCTATACGCTCCACCTTCACAATTGCTGTTGAGAAAGTTAACACATGGATCGCAGCCTCCCTTCTTCCCCAGTACACCCAAGAAATCAAAGTCCTGCCACCTTCGTTGAATCCTGCAGAGCGTATTGTCTCAACATTTACGCTATACAGCGAGTTGAAAGAGGCTGGCACAGAGTCCGACTACGAGCCTATATTCGAGCGCTTACAAAGAGAGTGGCAATATGTTGGTGGGCTGGTGCGTCTCAACCCGGATCTCCTCACTAGCTGGCGAATCACTGACGCTGCTCTGTAGCTTGCCGCTCTGGCGGCCGTGAATGCAGCAGTCTTTGCGATCTCACCTGGTTCTCTTTTCGAAATTCAACCTTACGCTTTGAGCGCTATTGCTGGTAGTAGCATAGCCTCGGGACTCGGTATGGCCATCGATGCTTGGTTCCTCTTTCGCTATAACTGGGTTGACCTCAAGACCTTTATTGTACGGATCCGCTTGCATCCCTGAATTACGCCTGTACTTACTCCTGCATTTCTCCCCAGTTCCGCGCCCGCGATCTATATGGATCCTACTTTTTCTTTGCTCTGTCCGCTCGGATGCCAGCGATGTGTATGCTCTCTTCAACTCTGGCTTTAATGGCCTTCCTGGGTTTTGTTGCTTTCGAAGTTTGGCCTCAAGGCGTGGTATTTATGTGCTTCTTTGCCGGATTAGTGATGTCCCTACAATTCCTCGTCTTTGGGGCACATTGGTGCGCAACTAAAATAGCCGCCGGTGGAAGAGCGAGTAGGGAGGGGATGAATATAGTGGTTCGAAGGATGACGCAGACGTCGGTTTGATAGCGGATTTTTTGTATATACATAAACCTTTCGATTAACGTATTAAGGAACTTACATAGTATACTCGGGCAGACATTTTTATAGTCGTAGCAAGTGGTCGTTATTGGTCATATCTTGCACGTGACAGGCGAACATGTGATTCGACTTTCTACTTGACTCTCACGTCACACTGTCAGACTTCTTTCGCAGAAGCAGTATTATTCATCGCTCTGCAATATAGATATATAATCAAGACGCCACACGATGTATCAAAGTATTGTGCCATGACCAAGGCCACAACCACCCTCCAGGTTCCGGATGCCCCTCTACCCACGCTCACATTCCTCAATGCCACTCTCCCGCCCAAACTCGATGTGGTCAAGATTGCACAGGACTGGTTTTCAGCCTTTTCAGTCGCGATCGAGTCTCAAGACACATATGCCCTAGCCGATCTCATCTTTCCTGGCGGCTTCTGGCGCGACATCCTAGCACTTACATGGGACTTTCGCACATTTCACGGCCATGATAAGATCATCCAATTCTTGAAGGACAGGTTATCCGTCGTCAAGATGCAACGGATCAAGCTAAAAAATGATTTTCTTGGTCTCCAGCAACCTTATCCTGATGTCGCGTGGATTAATGCCTTCTTTAACTTTGAGACTGACATCGGCGTTGGTTCCGGGATCGTAAGGCTAGTACCCACACAGAACGGGAAGTGGAAGGCGCACGTTTTGTTCACGAATCTGGAGGATTTGAAGGGTTTCCCGGAGAATATAGGCCCGTTACGAGACCCGGACCCAAATCATGGAATGTGGGCGCAGCAAAAACAACAAAAGGCCGAATTCGAAGACAAGGATCCAACGGTATTGATCATCGGTGCAGGTCAAAGTGGACTTGCACTGTCTGCTCGCTTAAAGGCGATTGGAGTCTCCGCTTTGATAATCGAAAAACACCCTCGAATTGGAGACAGCTGGCGGGGCCGCTACGAGGCACTCTGCTTGCATGATCCTGTCTGTAAGTGCCCTAATTGTCATTCTTGCGAGTGAACGTATGTTTATCTCTGGCACCATAGGGTACGATCATATGCCATATATGCCGTGCGTTCGCCTGCAGTATGCCTCTACCCGTATCTTCACCTTCCTCGCGAAACAGTTTTCCATCAACGTGGCCCGTCTACAGTCCCTCACTTAAGCTTGCTAATTGGCTTGAATACTACGCCGAAGCTATTGAACTCCCTGTCTGGACATCGACCACCATTTTACACGTATCCCAGGATATAAACAATAAGTGGCATATTAAACTTAGGCGCAGCACCGGGACGGAACGCACGGTCGTTGTCAACCACTTAGTTTTTGCCACTGGCATTGACGGTGATACTGCCAAGATACCCGAATATCCTGGGCTTGTAAGCCGACTGAGAATTTCTTCAGACCGGAGTTAGGTTTCATGATAGCGTAGGACAAGTTTAAGGGCCAGTCCCTCCATTCACGTGAACACCATCGTGCGTCGAACCACGCCGGAAAGAAGGTTGCGGTTGTTGGTGCCTGTACTTCCGGTAAGAAGCTATTCCTCGCCAGCATACTCAACTTACCAAACTCCCCACAGCTCATGACATTGCAGCTGACTACTTCCACAATGGTGTTGGTGCGTGGGCGGGCAGCGTTCCGACTAAATAGTCTCATGATCTTCACATTTTCATAGATGTCACAATGATTCAACGCGGACCGACCTACATCATGTCCTGCAAGAATGGTTGGGAAATCCTCTTCAAAGGTAAAACTAACCTCGTTCTTCGAGGACTGTGTTCATCGAAACTTTCATAGGCCTCTACTGTGAAGATGGTCCACCAGTAGACATCGCTGACAGGATTGCTGCCTCATACCCGCATTTTATGGCAACCGAATTCAATCAACGTAAAGTCAAGGAGATTGCGGCGCTTGACAGGTTGGCCCCTTTGTATTACATGGCAATCGCGGATTAATCCCTGAATCCTGGACGGATCACTAGAGAGCTTCTTGATGGGCTGAGCAGTGTCGGATTCAAGCTAACGGATGGTATTGAGAAAACTGGTTTCAATTTGTTAGCGTGGAATAAAGCCGGTGGATACTATCTCGGTGTGTTTCTAATATAAATATCCCATGGAAATGGTGCAATCTCATATACTGTGACAGACACTGGAGCGTCTCATCTTATCATTGACCGCAAAATCAAACTCAAGAACGATAGCACGATTTCAGAGATTACGGAGACAGGACTCAAGTTTGCAGATGGCTCAGAGCTGGCCGTGGATGTTATTGTTTTCGCAACGGGGTAAGCATGATCTGGTCTTTTCTCCGCCAAACGTACCAATTCAAGGTATCGTTCAGTCTAGGAGACGCACGGGATCGCATTCGCTATGTATGCGGTGATGACATTGCTAACAAGGTAAAACGGATATGGGGGTTGGATGCAGAAGGTGAAATCCATAGTGCATGGAGAGATCTCGGCGTGCCAAATATGTGGTATATGATGGGTACCTCTTATCTTTAGTTACTTCTCTGTGCCAACGGAGCTGAAACAAGGTGTTCAGGCAATCTTGCTCTGTGTCGATTCCACTCGAAGCACGTGGCACTTCGTGAGCATATTGAGACTCTCATTTTTCATTCGCTTATATTTTGTCATTGATAGAAATCAAGGCAATCGAGGAGGGGATAATGGGAAAGCGATATAGTTCTCAGGAGTGAGAACAATTTGTATGGATATCTCACTCTTTGGGGATATATCACCTGTGTCCTTTCCTCTGTAATTTATGTTTACTTTTTCATCGCGATTGGTGTATAGCTGCAAATACGACCCAGCCACCTTGAGTTTCAAGTCCCCTCTCTCATTCATGCTTTTACCCCCAGTCAGCTGATCTAATCACACTCATGTCCCCCCTTTTGCTTATACGACATCAGAATTGGTGCACTCGGGACAACAAAGTATGACCTCAGGGATTAGGATCATCGCCAGTTGGTATTCCCCTCCCTCTGCGCTGCCAGCATCGCAATATGGTCTCTTAGGGGACGCATTCCCCTGGCTGCCATGCCCTTTCATAAATTTGTTCTCCCCCAGCCCCCCCCCCACCCGGAAAAAAGTCTTCGCCCATCTGATTTGTCAAAATCCGGCTCAGCAACCTTTGCGTTTATGTATATCTCACTCCTTAGGCCCCTTGATGTTTTCTCGACGCCGGACACATACTGAACATTTCTGCATTTCCAGAGCCCCCTTGTAATGTGATCTCGGGTGTCACTTTAAGACTCAGGTCGTAGTTGCATCCAAATGAATCAAGCCACTGGAAAAACAGTACAATAGGTCGAATGCACCTGACATGGACGGAGCCTGTAGCCGTGAGAGAATATTTTCCCACTACTACTGACTAGATATAAATAAACTGCCATTCTAAGATCGGGCAAGCAGTGGTCCCACTCCACTCTCCATCCAACCCTTACAAAGTCGACATTGAGATGAACCTGAATTGTGGCTTTCACTAACGACGGCATAAGGCACTATGACAGCATGGGGTATCATTTGTTGCGACTTTAAGCCCCCGATTTTCAAATTCGGATCCCGGAGTGGCTGATTCATGTCAAGCCTCACCTTGATTTATATTATCGACGGGGTCCGTATTCAAATATTTATGGACACATTTTTTATATTGTGCGCTATTGGATGTTCATGGTTAGAAACACGATTTCAGGCACGATAGAGATTCCAGAGAACTTGACTGTGCAACGCAGTACAAACGTGTAGGAGCTTCCCTGTGAGAGCGTCCCATAAGGCTCGAAATAATTGGTATTGGAGGATGGTGCCACGGGTATCAATGTGCTATCGTCTACAGGGTTTCGCTTTTGAAGGTGTGAACGGCGGAGATTGTGATTAGGTAGGAGGGGGAGACATAATTCATGCCATCAGGTTGAAAACATGGAACCTTCGCAGCTCATTGCACCACTGGCAGTGTGTTATTATAATAGGTGTTGTTATCAAATCGATGAACCTGCAAGTACGAGAGGTATGAATGGCAGTCACATTATCATGCGCGCTAATTTGACTCCACAGACGGGAATAGAACGCAATGATTCTGGAAAACGGAAATTGACAAACCAAAAGTCTCTGAGGAAAAACAAAATAATGCCAAAGACCTTGGATGGCATATATAAACCCACCCGTTTCTCTTCCAGCTTCAGCATCCGACTAGCTTTGTTACAGCTCTCAGATACTACTCTCAACTTCATAATGAAATTCGCCATCGTCTCTGCTCTCAGCTTCGCCACCTTGGCTGTCGCCTGGCAGACCGTCACTGTCACTGCTGTATGGGCCTTATTATCAATTTACTCGACAATGCTGACCAACGATACCGTATAACAGCCTCCCCCCAACCAGACCCCACCCCCGGCCAGCCAGTGCAACACCGACCACTTGTACTGCTGCAACCAGAGCCAACTTGGCCCCGCTAACGATAGCATCATTGCTGGCCTATTGTCAATCATCGGTGTTGTCGTCCAACCCATTACAGCTCTTGTTGGTGCCAATTGCACTCCCATCAATGTTCTTGGCATTGGATCCGGAGGCCAGTGCACCCAGCAACCTGTTTGCTGCCAGAATAACGACTTGTGAGTGATTTGAGAGCACAGACGAGGCCACGGAATATAATTCTTTTTCCTAGGCCGGTGCTATTGTTATTGGTTGTAGCCCCGTCACCGTTGGTCTCTAAATGTGATGCGCGATACGGCGCTCGTTTTAAGCCTCTTAATTAAGCAGAATAAGCTCTCCGATACGTGTTCTTAGTATGGTATGAAAATAAATGGAATGTGCATTCTCCACCACTGCGAGCCTCAAACGAGTACTTTTCTATATTGCGAAAACTATTATGGGTGCGAGCAACGGCTCTACTCACTCCCATGCATTAGTTTACCTCAGTGTGCATTTTCTTTAATCGGGTTTCCATTTCAACGGTGGCACTTTCTGACGTAGAACATGAAATTAATGGTGTTTTTGCAAGGACTGGTCATTGGTCCTTCATCTAAAGTTTAGAATAAAATTTAAATACTTTGGAAACACTTTGTACAGTACACTCCCTGAGCCATCCGGAGTTACAATTGCTTCGTTGTGGAATAAACATTCCCATCAATCTTTTGAAATAAGACATAAACCCAGAATATTATAATGCATAATATCCGAAAATCCTTATACACTATGAATAATGAGTATTTGTCCTGTGTTCACGTTCTATGATAATAGCGTTATAGGACTATATTTTGGAGCATCAAGGAACCGGGTACAAGAGAATCGCATTCCGGTTACGTCAGCCTACGTGGTGGAGAAGCCCTGACTCTTGTAGCTCATGTGGTAGTGCGGCCGTATCACTAAAGACCTAATGACAACAAGTATGATATGCGGAACGTTGTCAATTTGGATCCCCTATTTGGAAATATTGATACTTATACTTTGTCTCTCCGTAATCAGAGGAGCCAACAAAATGACTCCACCGTGTGCTCGGGCGTGCCACTAGATCCCACCTGACACAACCATCGTTCATAGCCGCTTTTAACAACACCCTTGATGACCCTTGGCGTTTGAAAAATGTCTGTGCCTTGTCATATCGATGTGCCCCGGTGGATATTGGCTGCAATGTCGGCTTCCGCTGTATCAATTGTTGGATTAAGAATTTTAAATTTCGGAGGCCTTGAGAGCTAGAATACGGGCGAAGCAAAAGACCCATAGTGGATGAGCTTAATCAGTGTGAGGATTTCCCAAAATTCAATAACTTGCCCCGTTCGATAGGGAATTTTCCACTCCAATCTTCTAATTAGCCCTGAGAGAGCCGGTGTCGAGAACGAACCTGAGATAGTAATATGTTTTCCGACGTGAATACACACACAACATTCATTGCTCGCATCGCTTTGGGGCGATTTCATTGATTTGAAATTCAGGTTCCCGGAAGTGTATAGACTAGCTGTTTGATGCTTCATAGCCGTCTAGAGCCACCGATGTCACCTATGAAGCCGGTACTTAGTGACTTATCATTTATTGGGTCATATTTTCTCTTATACATATAGTATGCAGCCACCATCGGACAAAGTCCCTTGATACTCAGATCACTCGAAAACATACTACTTAGTTCCAGGTTCACCAGCATTGCCATAAGGAGTGGTTAACACGAGGTTAGGAGAATACGATGGGCGCCAATATATTGAGTCTCAGGAGGTTTGGACGGCGGAGATCCTGATTGTGTGGGGGGAGGGTGCGCCGAATGTATATCAACATGTAACGTCAAATCGTAATTTCAAGTCAGCATGGAGCCCTCGGACTATTGTTTGTTCTCATATGCTCCCGAGAGCCCAGTGGAGTATCAAGGGTACGACCCGTCCGTCTTAACCCCTCTCAGTTGCACGGTGCGGTTGCGGTAAAAACAAGGTTTTGAACGCATGTCCACGGGCTAATCCGGACGTTGATTCCTTCTGCGTGGCTCCCAGGCCCTTATACAACGGAAGTATGATTGATGTCCGGGGTACAATAGAACAACGTTCAGTATGAACGGCCTGGGTTTTTCTTACAGCCAGGATGCTATGGTAGCCATCTCACTTGTGAATCGCAAGTCTTAGCAATTCTACTACGATGGACTATCGGATTCACCCCCCACATATTCAGCACCGAACCGCTAATAAGTCTCTGAATCTCATTCAGACAAGGTACAAAGTAGACCCTTGTTATCATAAGCCTGTTTGAAGCCCTGAAAGAAACATAGCACGTCATTGTGAGGAATAGCAGGGTATCTGCCCTCAAGAATAGGCTCCCATGCCACTAGTTCTACGCTCGCACAGTTGGCAATGCACAATGGTAACAGATAAGGTGCCTAGCCACAACGGCACGCTTTATCCCAATATTTCAACCTGGCGACGGGCACTGGGGAGTTTTCATGTGTGAAAATGAGTGATCTTGTGCTCATTAATGTGTCACCAAATCTGCTTTGCACGCTGCCGAATCAATTATGCATACGTTATAAACCTACAAGCGGTGCATCTGCAACGGCATCCATATTATCCCGTGTGTTAATTTGGCTCTGCAAACGGGAATAGAATGCAATAACTCTGGATAATAAGAATTGATAACCAAAAGACTCTGAGGAAAAACAAAACAATGCCAAGACCTCTTTGAATGGCATATAAACCCACCCATGTCGTCTCCAGCTTCAGCATCCGACCAGCTTTGCTACAGCTCTCAGATACTACTCTCAACTTCACAATGAAATTCGCCATCGCCTCTGCTCTCGGCTTCGCCACCTTGGCTGTTGCCACCCAGACCGTCACCGTCACTTCGGTATGTGGTCGCTGTGTCTGGTCATCGATATACTCGACAACGCTGACCAACGATACTGTGTAACAGCCTCCCCCCAACCAGACCCCACCCCCAGCCAGCCAATGCAACACTGACCACCTATACTGCTGCAACCAGAGCGATCTTGCCCCCGCCAACGATAGCGTCATTGCTGGTCTCTTGTCGATCATCGGTGTTGTCGTCCAACCGATCACAGCTCTTGTCGGTGCCAACTGCTCTCCTATTAATGTTCTTGGCATTGGATCCGGAGGCCAGTGTACCCAACAGCCTGTTTGCTGCCAAAATAACGACTTCGTAAGTGATATAAAGCTACAGAAGAGTCTGTCATTAAATTGGATTGTTTAGCACGCTCTGTTGGTTATTGGCTGCAGCCCAGTTACCATCAACCTTTGAGCATGAAGGGCAACGCCGCCGATCGAGATAAGCCCATGTTCATGGGGTGTTTCTAAATTGGCAGAATCACCTCGCAAATCTATGTACCAAGTGTTGTGTATAAATAAATGAAAATACTTGTATGTGAATTGGATAACGTTCTCCGACACTGTTCGGCTCTGTAAGCCTCAAATAATTATTATCTCCAAAAGCTGTCATGTGTACAATCATCAGCTACATCAATTCTTGTGGATTAATCCATCTTAAAGCTCACTTGCCTCTATCGCCCCCATTTAGTAGTAGTGCTTTCTGGCATAGAATAGGAAGTGGTTGTTGTTTCCAACATCGGAACCAAAGTTACGGATCAGTCTCGTAGCTCATCATGTTTGATGCGGTGGCGTTCTTGGTCCAATATTTCAATTCCTTGTCTCGCGATTCTACTCCCACTCCACCAATTTGCCACGATTCGCCTACCTGGGTGACATGGAAGGGATGTGATTCTGAAACAGGTTCTTTAAGCACCAATCAGAACACACTTACGAGTGTTGAGCATTCTTCACTATGACAAGGTGTCCTCTGCGCCATTAACCATTCCAAGATATCAAGCTCAGTCGAAACGCTGGCCAAGAAGCTCAGCATCATTGTCCAGACTCTGTATCCACTATACTCTACTACCATGGAGGTACATTCGGAGGGCTAGTTCTAGGTTGTGTCCGTGCTGCTGTTGTTCCCCTTGGCGCTGTCAGGCCTCTACGTACAATTGCGTGGAAAGTATCCCCGGTTCAATCGCAATCATATTGTATAGTACAAGTTTGGAGCATCAAGGAACCAGGTACAAGAGAACCCTACTCTAATTATACCAGCCTCCTCCTTGGTGACTGAAGAGCCTCAAATGTTGCTCAACATGGTTGGCCCTCTCGGGGGTGCCTCTACTAATTCACTGCTGGCCCTGTGTATCATGTGGTATTGTCACATTAATGGATGGTTACAAATACCCAATGTGATACGCCAAACATTGTCAATTTGAATCTCCTGCTTGGATAGAACAATCCTTTGGCTCTGCGTGATTTGTGTTCGGAAGAGCCAACAAAAAGGACTTCACCATGTGCTTGGGCCGTGCTCCTGGGGACCCGCCGGGCAGGGTAGTCATTCACAGCTTCTTCCGGAAGCATTCATGTTGGCCCTTAGCACTCGGAAAATGTCGGCGTTTCTTGGATTTATCTGGCCCAGTGATTACTGAATGTATTTTCATTCTCGTTCCCTTTCGGGCCCCTGTACCGGAAAATATAATTTTCAAAGAATCTGAGAGCAAGAGGAGGAATGCACCTACAGCAGCATAACCTCAATCAATGTGAGACTCTCCCAAAGTCTCTCACTCCAATCTTCTTATTAACCCTTCCACACAGCCGACGTCGAGACGAACCTGAAAAACTCTTATAGTCTTTGATATATCTCGTACAGCATCCATTGCTTTTACCATTTGAGGTCGGTGGGTTGATTTCAAAATTCAGGTTCCTGAGAGTAAATAGGAATTTTGCAGTCGTCCGGTGCTATCAGTGTCATTTATGAAGTCAGTATACATAAGCTTTTGCCATATACTACCCTTTATGTGTGTGGTCAACGTACAATAGGGTCTTCTGACACACCTAGATAAGAATGTGCCACCTAGCTCGAACTTCCCTCAAGTCGTATCGAGGATGGGTTTGTGTGAGTAGTGCAATTGGCGCCCGGGGTAATGTCTCTCAAGGGGTCTGAGTGGTGGAGATCCCGACCGTACGGAGAGTGCATTGAATAGATGTCGGCATACGATAAGAGCCCGTGGTACCAAGTCAGTACGGAATTTCCGGGTCTTTGTGCACTTTCACATGTTCTCGAGAGCACAGTGGAGCATCAAGGGCATGGCGATCCGTCTTAGCCCCTCTTGGATATTGGTACAGTGTGCCGTTTATCCAAGTTACATGACACAACCGCTGTAAAACAAGGTTTAGAGAAGTTGGCCACAAGCTACTCCTATGTCTATTCCATCCCCGTGACTTCCACAAACATCAACGGAAGTGTTTTTCGCGGCTGGAGTGCAATGGAACAACAATTGGCCTAACATACCGAAATCTTTCTACAGCCAGGATGCCATCGTAGCAATCTGACTTTGTCAATTACCACCAGCCTTGGAATACAACTACATGTTCACTGCTCCATAAATTGGGCACCAAGACACTGGGGAGGCTTCAGTTTTCGCCGACACAACAAAAATGACCCTTTTCTGTCATGGCTATGGCTGAAGCCCTGAGAAACAATATAGCATGTCATCTCGGGGAATGTCAGAATATTGTTCTTTCAAATCAGGCTCCCATGCCATCAGCGCTACCCTCGCATTTACACTATCTAAATAGGTCGCGCACATGTTGTGAGCCTGCAAGTAGTAGCACTACTAACGGCATTCAAGCTATCCTGTGCGCTAACCTGATGAACCTGCAAGTACGAGAGGTATGAATGACAGTCACATTATCATGCGCGCTAATTTGACTCCACAGGCGGGAATAGAACGCAATGATTCTGGAACACGGAAATTGACAAACCAAAAGTCTCTGAGGAAAAACAAAACAATGCCAAAGACCTTGGATGGCATATATAAACTCACTCATTTCTCCTCCAACTTCAGCATCCAACCAGCTTTACTACAGCTCTCAGATACTACTCTCAACTTCACAATGAAATTCGCCATCGCCTCTGCTCTCGGCTTCGCCACCTTGGCTGTTGCCACCCAGACCGTCACCGTCACTTCGGTATGCATTTGCTATGTATGATCACCGAAGTACTCGACAACGCTGACCAACGATATTGTGTGATAGCCTCCTCCCAACCAGACCCCACCCCCGGCCAGCCAATGCAACACCGACCACTTGTACTGCTGCAACCAGAGCCAACTTGGTCCCGCCAATGATAGCATCATTGCCGGCCTATTGTCAATCATCGGTGTTGTCGTCCAACCGATCACAGCTCTCGTCGGTGCCAACTGCACCCCCATTAACGTTCTTGGCATTGGATCCGGAGGCCAGTGCACCCAGCAGCCTGTTTGCTGCCAGAACAACAACTTTGTGAGTGATTTGAGAGTACGGGTGAGATCATTGAATATAATTCTTTTTTCCTAGGCCGGTGCTATTGTTTTGGTTGCAGCCCCGTCACCGTTGGCCTCTAAATGTGGCGCACCATGTCGTACTCATTCCAGGTTTCGACAAATTGCGGAGTGACTTCTCTTTTTCCCATCTTCTGATACTTGTATTGAGAATGTGGTGTTAAAAATAACCGAAAACCTATGTATATGTGGAATTAAATATAAAGCTGATGTTGTTTTACTGTGCTTGTGACACGTCTTGCGGAGTTCCCATCCTCATTCTTGTTGCATGGAGTACGTTCCTGGCCAATTCCTGGCTCAGCACTGGGGAACTA
>RCFS01000063.1:0-95543 GCA_004296355.1 Lepiota venenata
CAATTCCCCCCCTCCCCTACCCAAAATTCATACAAAAAAATTGAATGAAAATCATCCTCTGATTTCCCCCTTCCCCTACCTGAATTTCATACAAGAATAGCGAATGAAAATAATATGTATATTTCATGCTGTAAATTAAGGTAATTTCATTCGCTTAATTGGTCTACTATAAATGATATAGGTGTGGATATTTAATTCGGTTGGGTTAGAATTTCGGTGGATGAATTCCCCACCCCAATTCATCCACTTATTATTCACCCCTTAAACGTCGGAATTTAATCTTTTAGTGTATAAATGTATTAATTTCCCACCCATTTGGGTCCACGGTGACCACCAACGTCACCTCCTACTACAATGTCTATCCTTCCCTTCTCCGTCTTATTATCCACTATCACTCCTCTCACTGAATAAACAATGGAGTTGCTCATTGGTCTTTGTATAACGGCTAGTCTCAGAGCAAGAAGGACCAGTAACCCGCATAACAACACCTCCGGCTGTACCCGCAGCGGCTTCTGGTTGGTTTGGCCGTACAGGGATGCTACCAAACATAAGCAACACGCCGTGTGCCTCATTCCCAATGACCATCCTGGCAAATCAGGACAACTGAGCAACCTCGGAAATTCCCTCCGTACCCCACGTCTGGAATTACTTTCCATGGTCTCACGTTTATATCATCGCTATCATACTATGTTACCTTCTGAGTCAAATATTGAATAGGAGGAAACCACTATCACTACTTATCAATAAGCTCTGCCCATTCATTCGACCGAGGTGTAATAGATATAGGGAACGTTTTAGGCCTCCTGTTAAAATATTCATCGTTAATCTAGATGGAGAGGTATAACAATGATTGAGGAAACTGACCTGATGAACCCGTCGTGGAATGCCAACCTCGGTACTTCACCTGTAGGTGAAGGCTCCGGCGTCATGTTGAAGCACGCAATAACCGTTGAGATGGTTATGAATAGTGCTGCTTCTGCGAACTGTCGACCAGGGCAGGATCTGATAGCACGCAATGACCGTTAGATAATGGTTGAGCAGTACTTCACAATCAACATACCTTCTCCCTAAACCCCAAGCAATATTCAGTACCTCTCGGCATCGGGCACCTTCATCACCCAAGAAACGTTCAGGCTTGAAGGCGTTGGGGTCTGCGAAGATCTCAGGATCACGGAAAATGAGCCTGTGTAAAATCATTAATGATTTTCGTTGTGCAAAACCGCAAACCCCAGACGCACCATAGATTGGCACAGATCATTGAACCTTCGGGTATTAGCATCCCGTTATAGATATCATCTCTGGCTACGCCATGTGGCAGGCCTGCGACAACAGCACGCGGATAAGCAAAACACTCGCTCTTGCGA
The DNA here is from genome assembly GCA_004296355.1 of Lepiota venenata. NCBI lineage: Eukaryota > Fungi > Basidiomycota > Agaricomycetes > Agaricales > Agaricaceae > Lepiota > Lepiota venenata. Next base: position 1,365 of record RCFS01000063.1, read on the forward strand.
GCAGTACTCACCAAGCGGGGTAACAGTGTTGTACCTCAAAACTTCCAAAATGATTGCGTTTATATAAGGAAGCTTCCCCCAATCGTCAAAGGTGGGTAACCTCTCCCCCTCGGTGACGCGGTCTATATCCTCCTGTGCTCGCTGCATGACAAATGGGTGGAGCGACATCAGTGCGAAGAAACAACGTAGGGTGCAACTCGTCTTCATAGCGGAACGGAATTAATTTAATGTGAAGAACAAAATATTGACGGCTCACGGAGTCCGTAGCAGCCGCGTACATAACCGATGCACAATCCATGATGAGCTCTTCCTTCTGTTTGGCTTCATCAAGAGAGAGAGAAGCCTCGGAGGCAATATTATCGAGGGATGTGGAGACGAAACACGGGACAGCAGTCCCGTCATCCTTTCAGAATTGGAAGATATATGACAGAATCGCTAGAGCACAACAAAGATGACGCACGATCTTTTGTTTGGTACGCACGAAGGGATCAACCCTACATGCAGTAAAGACCCTCTTGATCTCATCCAAAGTTTTTTTGAGGCCCGAAAGTGACAAGAGGGTCGGCCACTTTTTCACTATTTATGCAAGTGTCACCTCGGGAGCTGCTAGAACTAACTCGAACGACAACCTACAATTCGGACCGACTTCGATCATAAATGCCATCGGGCCGTTAAGTTGCTCGGCTTGCTTGAATGACCGCTCCATTTCGTGAACAATAGGATCGTCAGCGCCGGATACGCGATAGCCGTATGTCCCCAACAAGATAGAGCTGGAGGTGTGTCTATCACAGAATTATTAGTTCATCTACAAAGCGTTTAGAGGCCCACCCAACTGCTTGATATGATCCTCGAGGTCATCAGGTCTTTTCAAAAGATTCGCAACCAGAACACGGGACTCTTGCTGTTGGTGATATCGGTGTTTGACTGACGCTGGACCGGAGAAATACCGTAGGACTGTGGTTTGTCGGATTCGGTGCGCCTCGCCAGAAATGTATGTGAGTACCCAATCTAGGCCGCAACTATATGTCATATTTGGGAGTGTGCCTCGGAAAAATATAAAACAACGTTTTCGAGCCTTACAGTTCTTTCATGGCCATTAATGGCCGGTTAGAATAAATTCCTGATCTTTCGTCCATCAAGTCTCGAACAACCTTCAACGAATTTAGCACGACCATCGGCGTTCCTAGCACGGTGAGATACGTGATAGGACCTGGACAAGCAATAGCTGGAGTATTCAGTTGGGAATATCTCAAGGACACCCACCATATTTCTTCGCCCAAGCCTCGTAAATAGGCCATTCATCCTTTTGCGGAATATGGAATATATTCCCTACCAAAGGCAGTGGACGGGGACCAGGCGGAAATGGTGTCCCCCCTTTCGTCCTCGAAAGAAGATAGAATATCCATGCAATACCAAGAGCGAAGATAGCCTGGTCCATGCTAATAAGGGACAACATAAATGTGGAGATACTTGTCGTCATGGTTCGGGGGAGGACTTTGAGTCTGTGGAAGCAGCAGATAAGGTAAAATAATGGAGGTGTTTGCTTTGACCTGCACCTCAAACCTGGTCTTAGTCAGATTCCTGAGTACTAGTGTCTTTTTTTGTTATGCGATGGCGACACACTCAGTAGAACCTCAAATTAGAACCCGCTGAGAACGCACAACCTTCTTGACCGTGCCATGGAAACCGGACTGGCACGCTCTCAGACGCCCACCAAACATTGATAGCCGTCTGATGGCGATCCGTAACCGGGACCTTGGCATCAGTAGACATGTGGAATAATATCTCATCGATCCACTTCAACTTTCAACCATGACATCATTAAAACAATTCCTCCCGGAGCTAATTTTTAATGACGTCCTCGAAAGTCATCCCTTTTGCCAGAGAATGCGATAAGAACGATTGACTTACCTCGATTTTTTTCAAGCTGTCTGTTGGGAGATGTGACTCTGTACGCCGCATTGTACCTAAAAGATTCGAATGGTTAAGATATGCGGTGTGCAGGCATGGCAGGCTTCAAACAAGCGGTCCATACGATTTGGGGCGTTAGGTTGCTGATCGTGTGTGTCCGAGTACTCTAGTCTTAACATTTTCATTTGGAACTTGAAATTAATATGGGAACGATATATGACGCTAGGGATAAAATGACTGGAGCTCCTTCACCCAACTATGCAAAACACTAGTGTTCGGTGACTTACAGTATAGGTGGTAGCTGTAGGTAGAGTTGGGTCCCCAATGGCTAAGCAAGGTAAGACTAAAGCGAGAGTAAATTTGGTAATCGTACTTAGAATACTATTTTAATAGGGCTTGTGACAACTGGATTTTACATATGTTCCACGCGTACTGTGCTATGTGAGTAGCTGAGTTTTATCGGTACTTCTAGCCAGGGCCGTGGAGATTGGATACTCGCTGTGGCCAAACGGCCACCTTGCGCCCTCATCCACACCACTCCCAACAGCTCCCAATGAGGCCCCATCTTGTTCCGACTCGACGCGGCAGTCCAACTCTGACACCCACGAGGACCCACAGTATGCACTTCGTCTCGCCTCATTTCTTTTTCTTTCCCCTCTCTCGCTTCTCTTTAATTTCAGTTGTATTGTCCTCCATTCTGTTTGATGACATTGAGGAAGCAATCAAAAATCAACGGCAGGCTGTGTTGCTCGCCCCACATAGTCATTCCGACAAACCACTAATTGGCTCCACAATCTGGAAACGGTTTGAGGGCACGGGATGCTGACCGATCTCGAGGAGGCTATCAGGAATATTCAACAGGCAGTGTCACTTACCCCGGATGGTGATTCCCACTCGCCACGACATCTTAACAGCCTTGGGACAGCTTGGGGCTTCCTACTATAGTCTGCATCATTTCACAGGGATGCTGAGCGATCTCGAGGAGGCCATCAAGAATAATCAGCAGGGAACCTCCAGGTTTCCTTGGAGGGTTCAGGACATAGGGATGCAGGGCAAGTTGCATCGAAGAGCACCAGGCTGTGTTGCTCATCCCAGATCGTCATCCTGACAAATCTGCATTTCTCAGTAACCTTGGGATACCCTTCGGAGTCGTGTTAAATACACACAGATACTGAACGACCCAGAGGAGGTAATCAAAAATCAACAGCGGGCCACGTTGCAAGCCTCAAGTAGACACACCAATCAAACAACGTTTGTAAAACCTCGGAAATTCCTTCCGGAGCTGACTTGATTATATTGGGTTGCCGAACAACTTAAACGAGGCGACTTCTAACTTCCAGACAGTTGCGACTTCCAACAAGTATTATTGTAAGAAAGTGACGACGGGACGGCCTAGCCGCGCTACATTTTTACAGGAGCGCTTCTACTACTTACCACTTCTCTCCCCCACCTTCCCCTCCCATTTCCAGTCCACCTCGAGCCCATAGATACAGAGACAACAAGTTATGTGCCTTTCCTGGCCCATTTTCTCGTTCCACCTGCATTGAATTGCCGCCACTGCGCACTCTGCAGTCGACGTCTGTGGCTCCTCGTGTATGGCTGGCTCTGCAGAGATGCGCCAGCAGCACCCACCGTGAACAAATAAATGACATCTGAATTGAGAGCCAGAGAAATGTATTTGCACGAGAGATTGTTAAATTAACCATGCAAGAGTGGGAAAAAGCTCCGAGAGGGGCTTCCAGCCTGAACAGGGCGGTGGGTAGGTTATCCGCCCGTGGCATCCTGCGGCGTTTGAGATCGAGAAGCTGTGAATTCGTACGGAGACGCCGCATCTGTGCAGAGCGATACGAGTGTGGTGATGCGTGAAAAGCGAAGGGGACCCGCGGCAGTCAGCAACGACGACATGGTGGAGAGGAAAGTGAAGCACCCTGGCGAGGTACGAGCCAGGTGCGTTTTCTCGTGCCGAGACGTGACTGTCACGGGCACACTTGAAGTAGCACAGCTCCCTCCCTCGCCAGGCCGGGCCCGACTCCTACCGTTATTCTCCTCATGAACGAAAATTTACATCCAAAGTTCAAGATGATCCTCTTCTAGACCACCACGAATGTCAGACGACACAGGGTGGTGATGCGAACTCTCGGTAAAGGTGTTCCCTATGGTACTCCCCGCCTCGAGACATCCACGTTGTGCTCGATGCTGTAACCTACACGTTTTGTATCATTTCTTAACCAGCGCTCCGCGGTCCACAGCAATCGATCTCGATGAGGGGTCTTCTTTCAAGTGCTGTAGATTCCCGCAGGGCATGTAATTCCACAAATACAGGAGTTGTATGATTTTGCTTGTTAAATCCCAGAGCCCATGTCGCAACGAGAAAATGCTCGTGTGCAAAGCACTTGCAAACACGGGCAAGACTTGAACCTGTGACCTCGGAAAACTAGCACCGACGCGCTGACCTCTGAGCTACCGAGCTGAACGTCTAAATCAAGGCATGAGGTAAACCGGCTGATCCACAACAGCCGATCAGAAGGTCCAGAACCACAAGGTATCCGAAAGCCCTAAAATATCCTTCGTCAGCCCAGCGCATGAATAACATAACACAGATGACCAGAAGATCCACAGGATGCAGCATGTAATGAAGTCTTGTACTCACATCATTATTTGGGTTACTTTCAGCTCTCTACCACCCATGAAACAATGGCTGGAAGGGCTTGAACATCCGTAATACAACGATGTGTAACGCTGATCGCCTCCCTAAAGAATTGGGGATAAAACTACGACATGGGGTGGAACGCAAAAACCAAGATAACGTTGCTTCACTTGGCTCGCTGCATTGTATACGCCTTTCAGCGCAGCGATCGGTGTCGGGCTACGAGCAGGAGCGAGTCAGCTGGGACCAGGAACAGTCTAAGAGCCCGGGGCTGGCAAGGAGGATATCGTGTTCTGGATCTCCCATTCTAACCGAGAATAACGAATCCGCTCTGTGTGAAGTGTAGTTGCTACCTAAAAACGGTTTAATGATGAAAAATCCGCCTGTCAGTATGCTATATCATTCTTCTGTGGATCTGTGGAATCAATCTTCGACACACCGCTACTACTTTCAAATCACATCTTAACACATCTGCACATCTTCTCAAAAAGAGTGAAGTTTATATGGTAAACAAGTATTTACATTCTCAAACAAAGCTTTGTGGTAAGAGGACGCAGTCAATCAGAGGAGCAAAGACGAAAGCTATTTGCAAGATCGCTATGAGCAAACTCTCGAAACTAGCAAGAAATCGGCATACTTAGAGGCTTACGTTGCGGATAACCAAGTATCTGATCTTCCCCTCAGTTGTCATAGTACGAGCCTCCACCCCCGCCGCCACCACCACCACCCCCGCCCCCCCCTCCAGAGCCCCCTGGATTGCCTGAATTGCCATCAGCGGGGGGACACCCGCAAGGTGCTCCATCAGCGCCGGGGGCACCATCGTTGCCATCATATCCATCATATCCACCGCCACCACCACCCCCTCCGCCTCCTCCCCTTCCTTCGCAACCTGGTGTTCCCGCCTCCCCAGGTTGACCTGGTTCGCCGTCATCGTCGCTCTGATCACCAGAATAGTAGTAATAGTAGGGCATGGTGCTGCAGGTTTGTAAGGGTGTCTGAGTATTATCCGGTTGCGGGTGCTCGGCCTCAGCGACTACTTAGCGATGCTCTTATATATGCCACACTTTCTTAAAAGGGCTTCAAGATTTTCGATTCGAAACTGTGGTGTATAGCAGAGCGGTGCTTGCCAAGTCGCATGTTTTAACCATATATGGTTACGTCAAAAGGCTGCCTAAAATCTTGGATGAGGAACAGACGCACACCGACCCCACAGTGTACACGTTGCACTCACCTTTCTAATGCTGAGCATGGTGTTAATGAAAGGTGCTGTGCTGATCTGTACTGACAACCCGGATGTTGCATGCAAAATCCAGTGTGAAACAACTTCGTAGATGCTGTATATCTTGCTATCAGGAAGGTTCTTTGACAGGAGAAGAGGTGTTGTAATCTATTGATATGTCCCGTGGCGGCACGAACGGCCTAGCACGATAGGCTTGATCGGGAAGTGGGTGATCAAGAGAAGTATGTACAAGGATGGAGTGGGAGAGCGGCAAACCATCCCTGTGATGAGTTGGTCTGCGCTGGGTTTGGGTCTCCTTGACACCCCCGCCATATATCAGCTAAAGTCAAACAAGTCCCTCATCATGTTACAATGCTGAAGCACACTTAAACATTCATCAAGCTCCTATTGTTCACTGGTTTGGGTAAAACTCCAAATCATGCCAACCGGAAACTTTAAGACGGCCAGCATCCTAACGGCGGGGGTCGTATAGTTTCGGATCTTGCTATCTGATATACCACTGGTCAGATCTATCAGCCGAGTAGATATGACGGATGTAGATTGTGTACACGGCCGGGCGCCTGCATCACAGAGTGTATGCAATGAAATAACAATACGTTGTACTGAAGGAGACAACTAGAATAGTATGAAGTACGTTTCCGCATATGATACATGCACCAGAATGGCTGCCGTTGTGTCAGCGTCACAGATGCTTCTAAAGTTCCGTATCCATTATTGGCGTCGGGTTAGACTAACAACAGCCTTATGCCTTCATTGGATCGGTATGCCAAGAGGTCCCGCGATCATAGGCGTTTCCATTCAGTACCCAGAAACAATCGGGGCAACTGTGTGCCATGGTCATATCCTGCCAAAGAACATGCATCGCATGTGTTTAAATATACACAGATGCTAAGCGGCCTAGAGGAGGCAATCAAGAATCAACATTCAACCTTCAACAGCGGGCTGCGCCGCTTGCCCTAAGCCCACACTCTAATGAGACAGCATATATGTACAATCCCAAAAGTTCTTTCCCGGGTCAACTTGATCATGTCAGGTCGCCGAACGACTTGGATGAGGCGATTTAGAACTTTCGGACAGCCTGAGCTGCAACATCCAACATTGACTCGGTATTGCTCCAATCCCATGCATCTCGATAGTCGGTTGTGTTAGAAGAAGTACGGTGTCCACCTTCTGCTCTAGTTGCGTGTGGTCAGACCAGAGTGTTTCTCCCCCCAGTTGCTTGGATCGGAGGGAATCACAACTTGCCGTTCACAACTCACAGACCTCGGCGTTCTTCATAAGGAGGCTGCTGCATTCACTCTTACTGTCGGATCCATAGCTTGCACTCAAGTGGCTTGAGCAGGGGTATTCGGTTGTTTGGGCTTAGCTGCTCAGCGTCAACTTCTGCACGCCAGTTGATGACCGCCAAGTGTACCCAGATATTTGCGTTAAATTTACGCAAATCTCACGCACACTCTGGAGTGTGGCTACTCAAGACCATACCACGAACGCATTCGACGATTTCACGATTTTATTTGAGAATGAAACTCAATACCATTATCGTCTCGCGAGAAATAGGATTCGCTCATGAATACAATCCAATTGCTTCCAAATTATGGAGACTTCCTTCTTCAGAAAACAGTCTCTGTTTTGAAGAAAACTACTAGTAAGGGCATATCCCATTGTAGAAGCTTCACCTCGAGGATCTCCAAAAAATCCAGAAATGTCCCAGACAATATCTCCGAAACCCCTATCGAGCTCAGTAGTGGGAAAGTCGTGCTGTTAGAACTGCCCAAATGGCTCATTTATGCATAAGAGATACACTCGAGTAAATATTTTCGAAGGTTATGTGTCCTATTCTGCAGGGCTTGGGCCTGATAGTGAGTGGCACTTGTTCTCACAGGGATGCACTGACATCTAGCCATGTAAATCTGACCGTCGGAGTTTTGCTTGCAATCGGTGGCGCCCACCAGGCCCTCTTACAGAATTGGAGACAAGATCGACATGGCATTCAGCTATGCTGTATTGTCCTATGCACCCACTTCCAATGCCTTGTTTAAAGCAAGGACGATGATATAACGTCGTTCAATCAAATTGTCGGCATTTCCATAATGGAGATGTGTGGCCAGAGTTCGCTTCCAGGCAGCTATATTCTCGCATCAAGCCTTGTGATAAGGGGGTGTAGGGAAAAAAGGGAAAAAGATGGATGCTATTTGTAATATCTGTGCAATCGTATTTACTGTAAGCAAACATCCAAAATACTAGTAATTAACAAAAAGGGAACGTACCTAGGGGCTTGCATCGCAGATAACCAAGGTCCGAGGTCTTTGCCACAGCATTAGTACCAGCCACCACCACCACCACCACCACCACCGCCGCCGCCTCCTCCTCCAAGGCTTCCTGGGTTGCCTGGGTTTCCGTCGGCAGGGGGGTACCCACAAGGTGCTCCATCAGCACCGGGGGCACCATCGTTCCCGTCATACCCGTTCCATCCACCGCCACCACCACCCCCTCCGCCTCCTCCCCTTCCTCCGCAACCTGGTGCACCTGCCTGCCCCGGTTGACCTGGTGCGCCGCCACCGTAACTATAGCCACCAGGGTTGTAATAGTCGGGGTCATTCATAATCATGTTGCAAAGGATGTAAATGCGTCTGGGTGAGTCTGGTTGTGGATGCTGGGTCTCACAAGTCACGGTGATTATTCAAGGATGCTTTATACTTGCTACATTGTGCAAATACACTGCAACTTTCAAACCATCTCTAGGTACTTCCAGAAACTGTCTATGGAAGTTATGGCATATGGCAGGCAGTGTTTGTCATGCCGCATGTTGGCACCTATATATGGTTAAATAAGTCAACAAAAGCTGCCCAGAACTTCGTATGAGGACCATCCTGAGCATATACGAAACTTTGGTTCCGAATAAGACTGTCAAAGATAAATGGATTCGGATGATGGAGGTTGGGGTCGGTCGTGACAACTTTTGACATGAGACAGTTCCGAAGCGAATCGGCTCCGAGAGATAAATCGATAACGGCCCATTCGCCGTTATCACTTGCTTCATGCCGAGAATCAATCCCAACCGCTGCTGGATAGGCGTTGACCGATGATCCCTAGCATCACTGAGTTCGTAGTTAGTGAATCTTACCTAGAGCGTGATATGATTTGCAACAGATTGAAATTCTACACTGGTAGATTCATAATGTGAACAATTTAGGTCAGAGAGCTCAACTTCTATACTTGACTTATAATAGATACTATATCATGATACTTTCTTACGGACAGTTTAAGCAGAAGTTTTCCGCGATCATTTATGCCCCATTCGGCTACACTGTATTATCAGTATTGTTACTCTCACTTCCAATTCTCTTCGGAACTGTCTACTGTCGGAAGTTGTACATACCCAATAATAAGTCATTCCAATCTGGAGCCTTAGATAATTATTATCCTCACGGCATGAGCCATACAGTTCAGGGGACGTCGCTATTCGGTGTATCCTTGACTCATTTACACAATAGAGCGCTTACATCGTAGATGATATACGAAGGAGACCACGGCACCTCGCTCTGAAGCAGATAATTAGAGTAGTATGAATGTATTTCTATATACAGTAATGCACCAACTTTGCTGTTGTGCTGCAGCTATTTCCGAAGTTCCGTGTCCATGATGGGTACTCGAGTTACGCTGGTAGTAAGCTATGCGTTCATTAGATTTACCGTAAAGCCCCACGACAACGGGCAAGACCATTCGATACTTGGTAATAGCAAGGGTAACCGGATGCTGTGGCCATGTCCCTCACTCGTGGCCGAAGTCAAAATCAATGCTTGATCACCTCTAGTAAAAAACAGAAACAAGTACCACAAACGGAAGCCCCACGCAATTCAAGTACTTCCAAAATCACACCTACACTTAATACATTGGCATATATTTCAAGGAAATACGACATTTATATGACAAGCAAGTAATAGATCCTCCTATAAATCTCAGTGGCATGGGGTGCAGTAAATCAAAGAGAAGAAATCAGATATTATTTGCAATGCCTGTACAGTTACTGTGAGCAAACTTTCGAAAAATAACAAGAAACCAATATACTCAAGGACTTGTCTGGTGGATAACCAAGGGCATGAGAATCCTGCCCAAGCATTTTTACTACTACCAGCCACCGCCGCCGCCACCTCCACCTCCACCTCCACCACCTCCCCACCCTCCTGGATTGCCTGAATTTCCTGGAGCAGGGGGGCACCCGCAGGGTGCTCCATCAGCGCCAGGAGCGCCGTTGCATCCATTCCATCCACCACCACCACCGCCTCCGCCCCCTCCCCTTCCTTTACAGCCTGGTTTACCTGCAGCTCCAGGTTGACCACTTGCACCGTAGCCATAAGGCCCGGGAGGCCCAAGAAACACAGGAGGCCCGGGAAACATGGGAGGCCCGAGAAACATAGGAGGCCCAGGAAACATGGGGGGCCCGGGAAACATAGGGGGCCCAGGAGGCCCGTAACTCCAACTGTAGCCATAGCCACCAGGGCCATGATAGCTGTGGTAAGGCATGATGTTGCAAAGGTTGTAGATGTGTTTGAGAGAGTCTGGTTGTGAATCCTGTGCCTTGCAGTAACTACTCAAGGACATTTTTGTACCTGTGTGGGGAATGGAGTTTGGCTGCACGGGAAATCTGTTCTCCCCACTTAGTTACTTTTCACACACATTGAGTAACTATATTTATACTTAAATACTCAGCGCCTCGCGACAAGGATGTCTCCACTACTGTAAGAGCCATGGTGTGACAATTCAAAAGCTGGCCATGCAAATACACTGCAATTATCAAATTGAAAATCTCCAGTGCGGTGTTTGCAGTGCCAGTGCCCTAACCCATATGTAGCACCTGATGAGGCACGAGCCAGGTGCGTTGCCAGAGGTTGCCAGGGTTCTTCTGGTTCCTATTGCTCACCGGGCCGTGTAGGATGATAAGTCATTCCAATCTGGAATTTTAGATAGCTAGCATCCTAATGGGTAGGATCATGCAGCTTAGGGGGCCTTGCTGTCTGATATATCACTGTTCAAATAAGATACGTCTGATGCAGACTCATTTACACCAGAGGGCGTCTATACTGCAGAGGATATAAAGGGAAAACAGCAACACCTCATACTAAAATAGATAGTACAAAGTACATTTCCGGTTATGATACCTGCGCCAGAATGCTTCTGTGCTGCAGATGCTTCTGAGGTCTGTCACTCATGACGGATGTCTGGGTTCTACCAACAGCAAACCTATACTTTCGATTAATATATGAGGAAGCCCTGACCATGGGAGACCCCGCTCAAATTGTCAATACCTACAATAACCGGGGTAACCATATAACACGGCTGCACCTCTCGAATGTGCATCACACGTGCCCCATTCACATTACGCTATAGCTCATTTCCCATCAGAATGGCCTGGTGGCATCCCTTAAGTTGGTGCTGCGTTCTGTGAGTGGGATTTGCCCGTTCTGGTGGGGGCCTTCTGCCGTTCCATCATAATGCTGTTAATCTCCATCAGAAGTCCTCCCTGCAGTCTCCTGCAACTGCTGTACATTTCCCATCAGAGAAGAGCTTACTTGACAGATAACACAGAGCGATGATACTCCGAGTCATTGTCCCCCCCGCCCGGCGCATAAGCTAAGACGAGTCCCATCACAAGTTGGATTGGACTTTACGAGAGATTTCGGGCACGGCATTAAGCCGGGAAGAATAGTGTCTACTATTTCATCAGATGGATGGTTGCCTCTATGCCCAGTTCAAGTTTCCGATATAGGTGCATACCCTTCTTCAATAAAGAGTTGATCTCATCACATTGCCCTCTGGTTTAGAACCAAACCTGTCACAATCCCCACATGGTCATCCCCCGTATAACCTACCCCCCTGTGACCTACCCCACAGAGACGTAGTGTTCAGCTCTTTTGCACTGGCTAAGCCGCTCCTGAAAGGGCATGATCTGGTAGAGATTGGTACACATATTAGCATTGTTGCATCTACCACAATCGTTTCCTTGATACCGTCTCCGTTGGACACTTTATCGTATTGTGCGTAATTATCACTACCCAATGTCTGAACTCACTGTCCCAGACTTGGAACAGGTGCTAATAAAGTTCCGAACAACATGCTTGGAAACTTACTCTCTGTAGATGTTTCTAAGGTGTAAACTCGTATAAAAATGTAGGAGAAAGCCTCAGACCTCCACATCCCACATGTTGGACCAGCTCCCCCTTTGCGTGTGCTATTGTCATCAATATATGACGATAATTCTAAATCCAAAGGGAATAACTAATTCAGACTCAAGTTACTTACCACAGGCAGGGTCCAGAGGATAAGGGTAACAGACTAGAACAGAATATATAACTCACGCTGTATTATCATTATTAGATTTCTATATCAAAGTATAAAGCCTCTACTACCATCTTCTATTTTGGGGAGGGCAAGCCGAGTAAGATCTGTGAGTGATAGACCGGGATGCACACAATGGTTTCACGGTGATACTCATCATCATGATCTCAGCTCACTCCACCACATTTATTTGCAACCTGCTGATCATCATCACCGCCACTGCCGCCACGATTTGTCATTGTATATGCCATCCCCGAGGGCCAGGGGTGAAGGATGTTAGCGCGGTTTGGGCTAGGGTAGCGTAGGCGCCATTTTTGACAAGATATTGCACTAGAGAACGGTATATGTGCCTGTAATCCTGCTGTGAGTTGTTTAGTTGGTCAGAAGGTACTTGCGAATGCGTGAAAATATTTGCCAAGCGACATGCCACTTTCACTGACGTACTATGACTCGATAGGATGTTCAGGATTATTTTCCCTTGAAAGGACTACCTACCTTGCTCAGCAGCCCCGCTGCCTCAAAGAATTCGCCCTGTCCATCCTTGTTCGTGGTTGTCTGTAAATAGACAACTAGAGGGTCTTACAGATGCACCACGCCACTGCCAATGAGGCCTAGGCCTCACATTCGCATTATCATTTGGATTATATCTGGCTCCCTACCGCCCATGACATAAATTGCTCTCTAGAAGTGCTTCGATGCCAGAATTGTGCTACTTCAGTTGAGTTACTAGGTTCGGCGCAGTGACTAGTGTAGGGCTACGAGGGAGCCTGAGCCTGCTGAGACTAGGAGCGGCCTATGATCCTGAGGCTGGTATGTTTGTGATCTTCCCGTTCTAAGTAAGAATAGCGAATCCGCTCTGCATGGAGTGCAGTGCAGTTGCTACCCAATTGCGATTGAATAATGAGAAGTCCTCCGGCCAGTACTCCATATTATCCAACTGTGGGACCAATTTTCAACGTACCCCTGCTACTTTCAAGGTCACGTCTCGACTTAATAGATCTGCACATGCTCTCAAGAAAATATGAGATTTATATTGCAAACAAGTACGTAGTGAGACTCTCGTGTGAAGCTATGTGACAAGAGTATGTAGCAAATCGAAGGAATAACAGATGAATGGATTTTCAGTATCTCTGCGTTTACTGTAAGCAAATTTTCGAAAAAAGTAACAGGAAACCTACATACTCAAGAACTCGTATTGTGGATGACCAAGAGTCTGAGTACCCTTACCTCAGTCATGGTCGGGCCAGCCCCCGCCGCCACCACCTCCTCCGCCGCCACCACCTCCTCCACGACCTCCTGGATTGCCTGAATTTCCTTGGGCAGGGGGGTACCCACAAGGTGCTCCATCAGCACCGGGAGCGCCATTGTTACCATTATATCCATTTAATCCGCCGCCACCACCACCCCCTCCGCCCCCTCCCCTTCCTCCACAGCCTGGTCTACCTGCCCCTCCAGGTTGACCTGGTGAACCATATGACCGGTAGTTGTAGCTATCCCCACCGCCATAATCACTAGGGGTGGGATAGTGACTGCTGCCATAGCCGCTGACGCCATAGTATTTGAGTAAACGATATTGCCTACTTTCATAGTCGGGGATGTACTGGGAAGGGTGGACCATGATGCTGCAAAGATTATAGATATGTCCGAGTGAGTCTGGTTGCGAATTCTGAACCTCAGTGATCACTCAACGATGCTTTTATACCTGCTTACGTCGTGCAAATACACCGCAGTTTCGAATTGACAATTTTTATGACAATTTTTAGGTGCTTCCAGCAAAGCACGTATGGAAATTAGGGTATATGGCAGAGCGCGTGTTCGCCACGTCGCATGTTCTAACCCATACATGGTTAGGTCAACAAGTCGCCTGGAACTTTGTATGAGGAAGATCTTTGCACACGGAGTAAAGCACGGGACAGACGCACCCTTGCCTCGCGGTATACACATTGACGACTGCGCCCACTTTCTGACACAAAAAAGCCAAAATCGAACATGAATGCGCTCGGAGCGTGGAACAGGATTGCAGGCTGGTATTTGTCAATTATAGAACATTTCCTCATACACGGATATACTTTTGGCATCTCCTGATGGCAGGTGGCCCAAGCAACCGTCCGATCGAGTTTTGGGCCTTGCGAGTCACGCAGCATTGTGTCGCCCTTCTCCCCGAGCACATGCAGCTTGTGTTGGCACTTGAATCTCAATATTTGTAACCGAATCAGCCTTTTTGATGACGAGGTGACCAAAGTGGAGAGGAAACGCTACTCGAGAAACCTGCAACGCGCAAAAAATATAAGAATCCACGATTGGAAGGCCCAGATGCACGGAATAGTTACGCGGCGGCCTTCGTCAACACGATTTTGGCTCTCTCCACAACGTGAATGGTGTTAGCGTGCTTTGTAGCCGGAGTAATGTAGATGCTCGGGAGGGTTGACAAGATACTGGACTGGAGAACGGCGTATGAGGTTGCCATCTCATTGTGAGTAGAACATGTCTAGTCGACCGTAAGATGCTTGCGAGTGGGCAAGGGGCTCGGCAAGCGACGCGTCTGCTTTCACCGACGTACAGTATTACGACCGAATAATGTTCAGAAATTGTCTCTTGTCTTTCCTTTTGCAAGGAATACCTACCTAGCTCAGGAATCCCGCTACCTCATGAATTTCGCCCTGCCTGCTCTCATTTATTCCCGGCTTAGCAAGGATTGTCCTCCTGTGTGCCCGCATGCGAGGCCGGTCCTTACAGATCTAAACGGTTCCGGACCTTTGATAGCCTTCCGCCGTAGCTCGTAGGGCGTTTTATGGTATGAAAATTTTTCGAACACAGGATATCGTTTGCTTTTGGATGTAGGAGAGGCTCCCGGCTATCAGAAATGAACTGTCTGTCGTGAAGCTGACAAGTGGAGTACCGTACTCACGATGACAAAACTTCCGGCACATAGTGGTTTTGTTTGCAATAATCGGGACCGTGATTGGCCCGGGTGAGGTCTATCACAATGCCAGTGACAGATTCATGCTAGGAGGACGAGGTTGAGGGAGGACAGACGCTGTGAAGTGTGGCAGATGTCTCCCAAAATCCTATGCCACACGACAGAATAGATAGCGGGTTCATTGCGCAGAAAAGAGACACAGAACTCTTGAAGGTTGTTACCAGAGGTCTCGACATGGACGGTGAATTGGAGCGCAATAGTGCTGGTGGAAGCGACAGGAGGTCACGGGTCATCGATGACATAAGCTAACACAGCCATCCCAAGCTGAAATCAGCCGATGCCAAAAAGGGCAGAAGCCGGTGACTGCGATTCCGACCCCTACATTTCTTTTCATTTCTTTCGGCATGTCACCACCGACCACCAGTGGGAAAGGACTCGATCATATCACTCAGAGGGCTCTCTCATAACCGAGTACAAGTGTGACGCACACACCTCCACCTCCAGATGACGAAAATCTTCGTATCCAAGTATTCCCTGCTGTCCCACGGTAAGGGGATGTCAAAATTGAAGTACAAACCCATTAATCCAGCGAGTCTATCATGCCATAATCCTGCTCGCACAGGTATTGTCATCTGGAGCTTAAAATTAATTTTCAAATGATATATCGCGCTGGGAGTGAAATAACCAAGGCTTCCTTCCCCAATTGCAAACCACACGCTGGCATTGGATGACTTAGAGAAAATAGTGGAGAATAGAGCTGGGCTCCCAATCGCTGAACAAAATAATATGATAGCAAGAGTACCGTGAGTAGGTGCAGGTATCATTCGTCATCGCTTACTCTAGCATTTGCTGACCGGAGGCGAGAGGAGCCTGCACATGCGAAATGAGCAGAAGGAGAGCCCAATGCTGAGCGAGACCTAAACATAAATACATAAGAGATACAGGAAACCACAGGCCCAATCCCAGAACCAATATTTTTATTGTATTTTTGCTACTTTCTCCTGTGGTCCCTGCCATGTGCAGTCGCCGCGGAAGGCATGACATGGCTAGCTTGGAATGACATGCGACGGTTTCGACACATGGATGCTCAAGGACTGAAATATTCAAGGGACAATGGAATAGAAAACTTGGATGCTCTATCCACGTTGACATAGTGTCTCAGTCACCCCACTCATACCGACTAGTATCAAATATAGTATAAACGATGGACTGAAGGGTGATCAATGTGATGTTTCATGGAAAATAAACACCGCAAACAGAAACCCTACGCAATTCGAGTACCTCCAAATCACACATACACGCAACACATTGACCATGTTCCAAGAAAATGTGAAATTTATGAAACAAGCAAGTAACTAAATCCTGGTGTGAATCTCAGTGGCAAGGGGTGCAGTAAATCAAAGAAAAAACTAAATATTATTTGCAATATCTGTACAGTTACTGTAAGCAAGCTTTCGAAAAAAAATAACAAAACATTAACATACTCAAGAACTCGTATGGTGGGTAACCAAGGGCATGAGATTTTGCCCAAGAATTATTACCAGCCACCGCCGCCGCCGCCACCTCCACCACCTCCACCACCTCCCCACCCTCCTGGATTGCCTGGATTTCCTCGGGCAGGAGGGTACCCACAGGGTGCTCCATCTGCACCCGGAGCACCATTATTGCCATTGTATCCGTTCCATCCACCTCCGCCGCCACCCCCTCCGCCTCCTCCCCTTCCTCTACAGCCTGGTCTACCCGCGGCTCCCCCTTGACCTGGTGTCCCGTAGCCATAACCCCAACCGTAGCCGTAGCCACCGGGGTTGTAATAGTTGTAGCAAGGCATGATGGTGTTGTATAGGTTGTAGGTGTGTCTGAGTGAGTCTGTTTGCGAATGCTAAACCTCAGTGATCACCCAAGGATGCTTTTATACCCGCTACACTGTACAAATACACCGCAGTTTTCAAATTGTAAATAAATAATACCTAGGCACTTCAGGAAAGCATGTATAGTAGTTACGGCATAGGGAAGGGCGGTGGTTTGTCATGCTGCATGTTCTAACCCATATATGGCTATGTCAAAAAAGCCGCGTCCCTGCCACACGGAGTAAACAAACAACCTTGCTGTTAAATCACGGAACAGATGCACACCGACCTCACGATGTACGCATTGCACCCGCCTTTCTGACACTGGGGATGGTGTCGATGACAGGTCCTGAGCTGTGTTGACAGGGTGAATGTTGCGTTAAGATCTTCCATTCCGGATGACGCTTGTAGAAACTACTCTTTAGGTAGCGTTCTGCAATCTACAGATATCAATCCTGATGAGAAGCTGCCTCGCCGGCACTGTACATCTTGCTATCGGGGAGGTTCTTCGACAGGAAAGCAAGCCTTAGGGTGTATTGACGCGCCCCAAGGTAAACACAGCTCTGACATCGGTTCTGATCGGAAAAGGGTGATCAAGAGATTTACATGGATGGGTGGGGGCAGACTAGCTCTGTAATGGACTGATTCTCGCTATGTTCCTTCTTGACGTCCCCATCATAATCAGCACTCAAGATATACTTTAACAGTCAAAGAGTCCCTTATTGCCTGGTTATGCTAGAGCGTACTCGAGCATTTCTGTTTCCTATTGCTCATCGGATCGGGTACATAATAAATCATTCCAGCCTGGAACTTTCTCTAACTAGTATCTTCACGGCAGGGGTAGTGCAGTTCCGGGGACATTGCTACATAGGATATCACTGGAGAGATCTACTGGCAGGGTAGGTGTGCGGATGCAGGCTCGCTTACACAATAGGGCGCTTACACCGCAGATGATATCCGAAGGAAACCACAGCACCTCGCACTGAAGTTGATAATTAGGGTAGTATGAAGTATATTTCTATATATGGTACTTGCACCGGAATACTTTGCTGCTGTGTCGCAGATGCTTCCAAAGTCTCGTATCTATCACAGGCGTCTGGGTAAGGCCGGCAGCAGCCCCTTATTTTGATTAGATTGATAAGCCAGGTCCGCAGCCACGGGTAAGTCCATCCAACACCTGGCAACAACAGGCCTTAGGGGTATCTGTGTGCTGTAGCCGCGTCCCTAGAATGCGTATCACACGTGCCCCATCCACATTGTGCTGTGGGGAACTTTTCTGTCCGATGGTGGCGTCCTCCTGGTTGGCGCCGTAGTCTATGAGTGAGATCTTCCCGTTCTGGCGGGGAATGCTGTTAATTCCCATCAGAAGTCCTCCCTGCAATTGCTGTACATTTCTCATCAGAGGGCTACTTACTTCGCAGGCAATAGCGAAGGGTGATGTTCATAGCCCCTATCCTGACGTAGAAGCCGAGGGGAGTCCCATGGATCGTTTTGGAATCTACAAAGGACTTCGAGAATGGCAATAACTTGCCGGAGAGAATGGCGCCTAATTATTTCGTCAGATGGATGGCTGCCTCTCGACCCATTTCGAGTTTCCAACCCAAGTGCCCATACTTCTCCAGTAGCGAGTCAATCTCACTACCTCACCCTTTATTTTAGAACCGAACCCGTTGCAACCCCCCTCAGTCACCCCCTGTGCAAGCTACTCCCCCTGCCCTACAGGAGCACAACATGCGGCTCCTCTGTGCTGCTGAAAGGGCGCGACATGAGTACAGTCCATCCTCGTCGCTGTTGAGATCTCAACATTTGTAGCCAAATCAGCCCTGTCTCATGACAAAGTGAAAGGAAGCGCTACTCAGGTGGAGCCGCAACACGTGAAAGTAAGAAGAGAGTCTATAACTAGCAGGCCCGGATGTACTGCATAGAGTAATTGCACAATGGCCTTTTCCAGCACGACTTCAACCCTCTCCTTTCCACAGGATTATATGATGTTAGCGTAGTTCGCGACTGGGGTAACGTAGAAGCAAGGGAGTGGTGACAAGATAATGGACTGGAGTGGTATACAAGCTGTTGTCCCACCGCGAGTTGGGTGCGTGCAGTTGGTCGAGATACTTGCGAGAGCACAAAACGACTCAGCAAGCGAGGCGCCGCTTTGACCGACGTGCCATGACCTGATAAAATGTTTAGGAACTTGTTCTTTCTTTTCTTTTGTGAGGACTACCCACCTTATTCAGTAACCCCACTGCAAGTTCGCCCTGTTTGCTCCCATTTGTGGTTGCCGTAGTGAGGAACATCCTCCCGTATACCCACATCCAACGTCAAACCTCTCAGTGCTAACGGTTCGGGCCACTTGATGTGTCTGCACGTGGCTGCGCGGTGTTGTTGTTGTTTAATCATTTTAACGTCCCAGAGGCTTACCCTCATGGCGGACGTACCTTGACTACGGGTTACAGGTAGGCAGCTAGAGCTAATGTTATTAGGGCCCCAATGCCCTTTATCAACATCATGGCTCTGTTCTGCACCGCAGAGGGCGCACTCCCGGTGCTCGCAGCCCAGCATGGAAACGCTGTTTGAACAGCCACCATCCTTCCCGCCCTCTACGTTGTCCTCACTGCCCGTTTGTAACTGTTTGCTCAGCCTGGCGCACCACACTGGAGGGGGCCTCAGGTGGTGGCGGTCTGGGTCTTACTGCTGTTGAGCAGTCGTCGAGTGGCCTTTTTGAAAGTGTGGTGTGATATGGTTTGTCTCTGGCAGGGGGGCACTAGTTCTTCTCTTGTGTTGATCGTTTGTTTGGAGGGAAAGTGGAGAGATCACGGTATGTGTCCTGAAATCTGCAGGTCCTATCAATATAAACAAGGAGAGCTCTGACCCCTTCCTCCGAGGCCATAATCTTCTTTAATTCGTATGAGTTGACCCGCCCTAGTGTGTTCCTCAGGGCTTCACACTCGTCATGATATGCTTCACAGTCTAGAATGTAGTGCTGTACTGTCTCAGGCTGTATGCGACCTCTTGTGAGACATTTTTCACAGTAATCATTGTCCTGTTTCCCTGTACGCTTCAAGTATGTATTGAGTGGGACATGATTGGTTCTCAGCTGGGTGAGAATACTTCCCTGCGCTCTGGTGAGGTGGTCTCTCTATTGCCTGAACTTCTTGTAGGGATAGGCCCTGTCCACTCTAAGCATGTGCTCATATCGGGGGGAACCTCTCCAGATTGCCGTTGTCCTGTAGGAATTGAGGGAGGGTGTCGAGTGGGCTTGAGCTCCCTGCTGCTGCAGCCTTGGCCTCGTCATCCACTTTCTCATTGCTGTTGACACCGCTGTGGGCCGAGATCCACCATACTGAGAATGCTGGCTCCTGGCGTAACTCGCCCTGGCATTGGTGGGCTGTGGTCAGGTACTCGTGTAGTATGGTTTGCCCTGTCCTGCCCTTGTGGGAGCATGCAGCCTTCAAGACAGCTTGATTGTCAGCATAGTGGGAGACCCGGTTCTCACCCTTTACCCCATTGCTACGGATCAGCTCTGCAGCTAGCAGAGCCCCTACCAGTTCCGCGTCATATGAGGAGTAGTGTTGCTCGCTGCCTAAGTGATACCGCAGAGTTTTTGCTGGGAGGTGGCTATCCCTGTTATTGAAGAGTACTGCTGCAGCACCAACTAGGCCGTTAGCTCGTGACCCATCAGAGTACACCTTGACCTCTGCAGTATCTGCAGCCTCATGCTCAATAGAGTCTTCTCTCGAGCCGTCTATTTCAATATTGATTGGGAGGGGCTGTGCAGAGGTGTGAGGAGGGGGGCGGATGGTCTCGGTGTTGCTAGGGCTGAGATCAAATCTTCGGAGGAGTACGTGGAGGTTTGTGAGGTGTCGCCTGTCGTTACCTTCTACATAGCGTATGGCGAACTGGCTGATTGGGTTGCTGGCTGGGAGAGTACAGATCCTGAGTGCACTCCTGTGACAGACTTTCTCGAGTGTGAGTTCAATGGGCAATAGCCCAGCATGGGCATCAAGCAGGTCGTTGGGAGTGGTACGGAGGCCCCCTGTGATAGCTAGAGCAGCTATTCTCTGGACTTTGCGGAGCTCCTTGAGAGCTCTTACCGCACCTGAGGCCTTTGTTCTACCCTCCAGTCTCACTGGGGGCTCGTACCATGTATCAAGCGCATAGGTCATCTTCGGTACTGCCACACCGAGGTATAGCCGTTGCATGAGCTTCTGGCTGATGCCCATGGCAGGTTTCGCCAGCCTACAGAATAGCATTACCCAGCTTGTGGCCTTGGCCACTGCCCTGTCAGTTTGTTCACGCCATCGTAGCTTTTTGTCAATGTATACTCCAAGATACTTGTAGTGCTCGACTTCCTCTACCTCTTTGCCATTCAGGATTAGTGGGCGCGACTTGATCCGGCCTCTTCTCTTCCTGCTGGTGGCCACATTGGCTTCAGAGCGGGTAAGGTGCATGATAGCGAGCTTGTCAATGGAGAAGTTGGAGTTATGGTCCTGGCCCCATTCAAACCCTCCACCACGTCGCTCCATCATGTCCCTCAGCCGGTTGGTTGTCTGTTTGAAGGAGGCCCCAGTGGCCACAAAGCAGGCATCATCAACGTAGCCAAGGGCATCCTCATTTGCTGAGTTGGGCACATCTAGGAGGTCAGCATTGTATATGAGGTAAACAAGCATTGAGATGGGGTCGCCTTGCCCGATACCATTGTTCATCACAATGGGCTCTGAGGCGTAGTCATCAAATTTGAGGCTCGTACGTCTCCCTGTGAGCAGTAGGTGAACATACGTAACAAATTTTGCTGGCACTCCCCTTTTTCTCATGTTGTGCAGAAGTCTCTCTGTAACCGCGTTCGGGAATGCCCCCTCCACATCAAGGAATAGGATAGAGGCAACATCACCCTTCCTCCATGCCCCCTTGACCCTGTCCACGAGGTGGTGGATTGCATCGGTAGTTGTTTGGCATGGCCTTCCACCATAGTGGTTGGTGGGGAGCAGGTCGTTGTTCTCCAGCACGCAGGAGACTTCCTCTGTGACTACAGCTGTGAGCAGCTTTGCAATTGTATTGATAAGCGCAATGGGCCGGTAGGCCTTGGGCACCTCATAGGAGGGTTTTGCTGGCTTGCAAACCACAACTGTTGTGGATAGTCTCCAGCCGTTGTAATAGTGACCCATTTCCATGAGCGCATTGAACACAGGCACCAGCCGTGGGACTATGAGTTCCGCTGCCTTCTGCAGTACAACATTTGGGATCCCATCAGGCCCCGGGGCTTTGTAGGGTGAGAGTCGCTTGATGTTACTGTGTATCTGCTGTGCCGTTATATTCCACTGATGTGGCACTGGGTCTGGGTATTGGAAGCTGTCCAGGACTGTGGAGTGCGCTGGTGCCTTGGGAAAGAAAGAGGCCCCAAGTGCCTCCGCCTTAGCCTTGTTGGTGTTGTGTACAAGGATCGTGCCATCGTTTGCAGTCGTTCTGAGCGTGGGAATCCTTGGGTTGCCACCATCGCCTACGGGCTCTGTCAGGTATCTATTGGCAGTCCAGAGTTCCCTTTCTGACGCGTTCTCCAGGTACTCCTCCCAGTGTTTCTTCTTTGCCTTGAATATCTCGTCGGCATAGTGGTTGCAGTACATTTTGTGTTCTCTGTGAATAGGGTGGTCTGGGTTGGCACCCCATTTGAGAACGTCTCGACTCAGCTTGTTTAACCGTGCTTTCATGTCGTCCAGCTCTTTGTTCCACCAACGCTTTGAGTGAGGACAGGGCTTGGAGAGTGGGACCACCTTGTTTATGACCTCCTGGATGACTTTCGTGAGTGCCTCTATCTGCTCATCTACTAGCTCAGGTGTGTGGACATCACCTGGGTCGGGCAGCTCTGGTAGCCGGCGCTCCAGAAGCTTGTGAAACTCCTTCCAGTCTGCCATCCGGAAGTTGCGCGTCTCCCTCGGCTTAGATTTTGTAGTGGGCATATCAAGTACCATGACCACTGGAAAGTGATCGGTGCCAGGTGGCCTCCAGTCGGAGTCAACTTCGCAGCGTATGGTGCACTCAAGAGTGTGCTCAGTCATGAAGACATTGTCCAATCTCGTGAGCCGCTTAGATCTATGATGACAGATTGTTGGAACTCCCCTTTTCAGTGCCATTGCCATGTTATGCTCGGCTAGCATTTGTATCAGCTTCTCCGCACGATGTGCCTCCGCCCCACTGAAAAGGTCCGAGTCTTCTGGCTTGTCCCACAGCTGATGGTGCCTGTTGAAATCGCCGCACCATATGACATGGTCATTCTCTGAGCCATAGAACTTCTCCCTGTTGGCAGTGAGGAAGTTGTCCAGCATGTCCTGTACTTCGTTGGAGTTGCCCGGGTTGTATATGTTGAAAATTGATAAGCTGTAGTTGTCATTACTTATCCTTATGGCTGTGATGTCGTTAGTTTGTGGCAGGTTGATGATCTCCCATCTGTTTGTGTCCAGGCAGGGGCTAACCCAGATGGCTGAGCGTACTGTCCCTCTGAGCATGGTCCTTGCTGAGGGGTATACAGGCCTGAACCGGTTGGGTGCACGTATGTTGCCTACTGCTGTTGTATGGGGTTCCTGCATCAGTATCATGTCCCAATTGTCGATGAGGTTGCGGTTGAGAAGGTGGAGATGGGCAGCACTCGACTTGTTGAGGTTGATTTGGAGTATTCGCAGCCGGTCGAGGTGGTTGTCATTGTGATTCATAAGGAGGGAGTGGGGGTGGATTTGTCAGTCTCGCCTGAGGGAGGGGTGGCTGCTGGTGCTGTGGGATAGTAGGGCAGTAGGTTCTCTGGGGTGCGCTCGTTAAACTCCTTTAGTTTGCGCTGGAAGGCTGGACAGTGTGTGTCATAGCTGGCGTGGCCATCCTCCTCTGTTACCCGGATTAGGGGTCCACTCCTGAGTCGCAAGGTTGGGATCACAAGGATGTCTATACAGACTTGGTCCTTGAGTCTTACTACTTGACTTGGAGATGGGCTGGATAAATCTCTGAAGCCCTTTCAGGCGAACTTGGGATTTAGGCAGAACAGTGTATAACACTAAGCTAAAGGTACAGGTGGTTGTAGCTAAGTTTATATACATGTTGGTTGTCTGCTATTTATAAGTACCCTGGGTAAGTACTTGTCAAGGCGAGTCATTGGAAGGTGGACCCAGGTAAAGAGAAGGCTTCCTGTGAGAAATAGAAGTTGAGTGTGGAAGAAAGGAAGCGTAAGTGTGGGAGTATCAGTATTAAAGATAGAAAAAGAAGTATACTACTGTCCATCAGGAAGGTGGCTAAGACCTATGTATAGTCCTTCTTAGGGTTCTGATAACATCCTCGCAGTTAGCACACCGGAGGCCGTTCACCATGTCGCAGGCCGATGTTTTGTGGTCCCCACTGCATCTGGCACAGATGTCCTTCGGGCTGACACACTCTACCGCATAGTGGCCCCACGTCTGACATTTTAGACAGCAGACAGGCATCCTTCTGTCCTTCTCGACTGGGATCCTAGTGCCCCAAAGGCTGATGTGTCCCCTGTTCATGAGTAAGTTGTTGACCACCTTCTCGTCCGAGAGGGAAATCAGCATATGCGCGTGTTGTTGGCCTGGTGAGCGTCTCCCCTTTGGCTTGGCCCACCTCACCTTGACGAGGGCGTCCCCATCCCAGTTGTTCTCCTCGAGTAGGTTGAGAAGGTGGTCATGGTTCTCCACATCGAAGCTGGTTGGGATAAATTTTGCCAGCATGGTGTATGATCTCTGAGTGAAGTCGGCAGTCACCTTGGCATGCACCCTGAACTCTGCTGAGTTAGCCTTGACTTTCAGCCATCTGGCCGTGTTCTCATCAGTTGTTTCAATAAGTAGGCCACCTTGCCAAAGCTTTGTAACTGCCTTGATATCCGAGCCGTCGGGGGCACCAGAGTCCACCAGCACCTGTTTCAGGCAGTCCCGAATTCCGACATTGCTTGACTTGTGGAATTCGTGGTCGAGGCCTACGTCCAGTACAAGCTGCCTGGCCTGGATAGCCACCCTGCTGTTGATCCTAGCTTCAGTTGCAGCTGCAGACTTGTTGAACCTGTGGGTGGACCCCAAGGGCAGACCAGGTGGCTGCGAGAGAGCTTGGCTATATGTTGGCCTTGCGGCTGGGTCAGGTCCTCGTGCTGCCTGGGCGCGAAGCTCCCTGCTGGCGTCCTCAATGGCCTTGAGGGCCCTGTCGATGGTGTCTTGTGTCCTGGCCTCCGATTCCTGTAATAGTGCACGCACTTGTTCTGCAACCTGCGTAGATATATCACTCACTGAGGTCGCAGCCGCAATCTGCCCATCTTCGGAGCCATCCTCCTCCTGCTCTTCCCTCGAGATGTGTTCACTGCCTAGGATGTAGCCAATGGCCCAGATGGCTTCAACTACTGGGGCCTTAACGTCCTGTAGGTCTGCGACCCGAAATAGGACATCTGCAAGGTTAGCTAAAGAGGGGGGCTTGTTGTCAACCTGTGGCAGCCAGTCTCGCTTCTTGAGCCACTTTAGGCCCGAGTCGCAGTCTGTCACCTGGCTTTCGAAGCCGTCAATCAGCCTCGGCCCTGCTCTCGGCTCTTGTGCTGCAGTTTTTCTAGTTGGTGGGGGGGGGGGAGGGGGGGCGAGGGGGGCGGGCTTGCTGCCTGTGCGACCAGACTGTTTAGGCGCGGGGGGGGCGACGTGTCACATTCTTCTGGCTGGAGGCTGGAATGCTGGGGATGGGTGCCGGGGTGCTTCTGCCAGTGCTCAGGTAAGAGTCAATAGTATTCCTTTCTGTGCTAACGCCGCTACGTGACGAGGGAAGGACCATGTTGTCAGCTTCGGTACTGCGTGTGCAGAGCTGGGGCCGGGGTCCTGGTCGGGGTGCCACGTGGTTAGGGTCAGAGAAAGGTTTGGCTGCGCGGTGTGTATATGTCATGCAGAAAATTTGAATATGGGATATTGTTTCTTTTAGGATGTAGGAGAGGCTCCCTGCTATCAAAAATGAACTGTCTGGCCTCGGAGCTGAAAAGTGGAAATGACGAACCTTCCGATACATGGCCGATTGGCTTGCGATAGAACCATGACTAACCCAAGTGAAGTTCGTCCACTACGATGCCACAGATCTATGCTATAAGAAGGACGTTGAGGGAGAACACACGTTGCAAAGTGTGGTAGATGTGCTCCCAAATCTTGTGCTGCACGACAGACTAGATGGCAGATGCACTGCACGGCGAGGAGACACAAAGCTTTCGGAGGTTGTTGCCAGAGGTCTTGGCGTGAATGACAATGAGTCGAGTGCGATAGCGTTGGACCTTGGTGAAGAGGTCAGCGATGACATAGTAAAAATTAATATATTAATATTTAATATTTGATCCGAATACGTGCACAGCCACCCTGAGGTCAAATCAATCGATGAATTGAAGCGCGAAGTGACGAGATATCATCCGGTGACCGAGTCCTTTGTACCTTTATAACTCCTATATTTCTTCGAGCAAGCTGCTAAAAACCGTCAGCAGACAATGACTTCGATTCATAAGACCTATCTTCTGCTCTCTTCCCCTCTGCAGTCATGCCAGTATGTCTATTTGAATACTCAATCATGTAGAATAAGAGTCAATAAAAAGGTAGAGAATTAAAAGAAAACCAGGAGTGATAGGTGGGGAAATAATTAAACTAAGGCATAGCCAAGGCTCGAGCCCGACACTGGAGAGGCAGTGGGCCAGTTGGGAACACATACTAGGGGTGACCCACCCGCATTCCCTCTCGATTTCATGACCTGATACCTACTACTCCCACATTCTATGTACAACTATCCTTACTCACATGTTGCGCTAAGCAATTTCCAATCCTCCATTAGTCGCAGCAGGTGGTTCGAACCGTTTCCCTTTATGAGGAAAGGAAACGGTTCCACAAAACCCTTTACTATTAAGGGCGAACAGTTCAGGTCAAACCGTTCGAACCTTACTCAGTCATACCCACTGGGCTGTGAGTAGGGTGTCGCCTCATGCTCCAAACAGTTCGAACCACTTGAACCATTCGAGTAAACCGTTCGAACATATTTAAATTCTTAAATTCTTATAATAAGAATAAATGCATATATATTATTGTACTACCTACAACAAACAGTTCAGCAAACGGTTTTGACAGAACTAAAACATTTGTTAGTATCTTGGATAGGGTTAATGGACTGAGACACTTAACCACTCTTCTTTCGCGAGTCTCCAGACTCTATGGCAATGATCTCCAAAGCAGCAGTACATAGCTGCCTGGTGGTATGCATAGGCGCAGTAGCCAGACTTTGACCCTTTTAGCTTATCTCCCAAGCGCTCCCATACGGCTGTCATCTTGTCAAAAGCGACAAGTGTTCTGCGGTGTTCCTCCTCCAGAATCTCAACCTCCTCACACACTCTGTCTCTGGCTGCCCGGGTCCTGAACCATCGGACATGCTCCACTAACATGAATAAGCAAATAGAGATATACTGATGATTTCATTTACTCACGTTCTAGTATCCAGATATCATCAGATATGCTGGACAGTTTCCCAATCGTCCAAAACCATGGTTCCCTTTTAGAGTCACCTATGCAACGGGGTGCTGTCATATTATTACCCCATAGCTCGTCATCCTTGAGGTCCCGCAGCTCCGAGTTTGGTGAGATATTCAACCTTTTCAATGCTCAATAAGCTGAACGGTATATGTCCATGTGTTCATACTTGTCTTGCTGTAAAGATTGCAGAAACCAGTTTGTGCGGGTCCTCTTCTTTTGACCAGAGACCTGTCGCTTTTTAATATTAGTATACATGTTAAAAAGATGAATTGCCCCCCTAAGATTCTCAATCGCATCATAAGCTTGCCTTTGCCGCAACTCATGTTCAACCAGTCGAAGATCGTGGAGGCCTAGCATGTGACACTGCGACTCATTGAAGCATGACAGTAACCGCAAGTTCTTCTTCTCTGGTTCTGCAGATGTGTTGGGCTCCTCAGCGTTGTCACCCATGATAAGTAGTGGGTATATCTTGTATTGAAGCTTCAGCCATTGTTCCAGTCGGCATCTGAGAGCTGCACGAGCTGATTCCACATCAAGCTCCTCATCCTTTCTTTTCAAGAGCCGTTGAAGCTTAAGCCTAGCATGGAATTGTCAGATAACATGACGAGCAAACAAATAATAAAAATACAAACTGCATCGCCTCAATCTGAATTCCTTCCTCAATTAATCACACAGCAGTTGGGTTCATGGGGATATTCTTCATGTAATCCTGGTCGTTTTGATGTAAACTGGCGACTTGCTTCTGTGAAGGGGCTTGTGGTAAATCAGAACATGATTTTGTAGTAGAGATAGAATGTACCATGATCCATAGAAGCTTGGTATACGCTGATAACTTTTTTATCAGCTCCTTGCTTTGGCATGGTATCCAGGCTTTCCCACTCCCTAATTTGGCTTTCCAGGAAACGCTCTGAAAGTTCATCCAATAAAATCCGTCGTTCTTGGAGTTCGAGGGAGTATTTTTTGTACTGTGTTGCAAGATGTTCACCTAAAAAATATTGTATTCACCTAACAACCAGTGGAACACAATAATAACATACTGATCTTTTGAAGTTTTGTCCAGTTCCAGTAGCCATTAAAATCATCAAGCATATCGTGGCGGTGTCCTGCATTCAATTCCCTTGTGCTTGCAGCAGCGTGATTCTGGACAGACCATGCGCTCTCTATTCCTTCACCACAAGTCCTGCCAGAGAATGGCAGATAGGCGAATGCGTACATCACCTGGCACTTTTCATGATGTGAATGGATGTGCAAGGCCGGAATGGCCCCTCGGATATGCGGAACTAAATCCTTATACTTGGGTAGGTTTGTCTCAATACGTTCCTTGAGGTTGACTGAATACTGGCACCATATGTCGTAACTTAGTGCAATCCACCGCTGTTGTAAGCCTTCCTTCCCTAATGCATGGACTAGAGCATAATCGGTACGAGCGAAACTAAAGATAAAATTGAAAATTAGTGATGCTTAAATATTGAGGCTTATACATACGATTCTCCCTTATTCAGATCCACAACCCCTTGAGGCAAGTAGAACCCATGCCTTGCGCACTGAACTGCCACCACTCCGCTAACACTTGTATTTTTGAATTTGATCATGTCTTGTGTCCGGACGGCATTTAATTTGGCACAGGTGGACGTCTAGAAATTTGCTCATTATTTTATTATAATTGAGAGCCAGGGAGTATATTTGCTACTCACATTGGGACCTGGCTGGACCTTATCAAGATACTCAAGATAAGGAGCGACATCGCTAAAGTAACCATTGCCTTGGTTCAAAGGCTTGTCGTCGGGATCATGTTTCTTAATCTTTGACTGGAGACGAAAGTTTCCATCGGCTGATACAAATAGCGTATACAGGTGCCTGAGGATAAGATCAGACAATAACACTTGGAAAATGTATTAACTCACATTTGAGTAGGTGAAGCTGCCAGTAGTGTTGCTGGATCAATGTTAAACCCAGGCTCTGGGCAAGAGAAACAACAAAGAGCTAGGGAGTTGCTGCATCAATGCGGCAGTTCCTTGTCAATGCCATGAATCTGACCAGCACGTCTCTGTTGAGTAAAATAGCGCCACACACGCATGACATTGAGGAATTGTCGATATCGGTCCTGTGCTTAGGTTAGTTACTCGAAAAGTTGGGTAGAAAAGAATGTCTGACCTCAACGGTGTGTGGTAGGATAGCATCTGTGTATCGTCTCAAAACGTCGTAATAGTGGTAAGCCGTTATTTTGGACACCAGAGTGAGACAGTGGAAACCCTCCAATACATGAAATGTGAAAGCCGACTTGGGTTCCCTCCACGTAGCCGGGAACAATCGTGTCTGCAGTAATTGCTGGGAGTCACTCTTGGCGTCTGAGCACCAGCAGAAGACTACACAATGTTTGTGGATCCCATTGGAATGTACAATAGTCATTTCCTTAGATGGGCGGGTCAGGGAGGAGGGGCATCAGTTGCCATTGTGACCAAGACATAATTTGAAGTCGAGAGAAACCAGTGACACGCAGAGAAAATGAGTTCCTGTCCAATGTTCAATGTGATGAAAAGGTTGGTGTTTATGTCGTTCGAGGATGCAATCTTGACAGTAGATACAGCAGTCAAAACACTCGACACACCGATAGGATGCGAATGCTTGATTTCTTCGACATGACCCACAGCCCCGGTCGCATAGAGGATGGGTCTCTAGAAGCATGATACAGTCTTGGATAGCAGACTCTTGCTCACGAAAATCTGCTATTTTGGTTGACATTCCCTTCGAAAGTGGTTTTAAACATATGAAGATTATAGATGCGGGTGGGATGAATATACCTGGTTCCGTGGTTGTTTTTTAGGGCAATCTGCTGGCATTTCATCGTTCAAAGGCCAATCTTCTTGTGCTTCAAAGAACTCAGTGATATCCGTCGTGTCTTCCACAAACTTTGGATTTTCCTGTACAATATCGGATGGATTGGGCTCTGGGTGGGGCGGTGTGGCAGTATTGACCAGGTCAACCTTTGTGCATTTAATGTGTACACGGGGTCGACTTTTGGTGTTGCCTACAACAAAGGTTGCCGTGGTAGGTCGTTCTGTGGCATTCTTTTTCGAAGGGCTCATGCGGATGTTGAGGGAGTCAAAACGACGTTTATGCATGAGTGGGTTGAGATACGGGTAAACAAGTACATATGAAAGAGAGAAATTTTCAAGACGTGTAAACAAAGGAGAACAATGTAAATACACATACTCAGTGCGTGGGTTCTCGTGGCCCAAGCCACATGATGGTCCAGTCATTGGGTATACATGTGCTAATGCGCCTCCTGTGGCTAGAGCCTCAAGGTAAGGAGTCTAGTTAAATAAGTTAATGAGTTGTCCATATCGTGTACTAACCACCCAGCTTAAAAATTTTTTATTATATCTATGATAACAAGCACTGATACTACGCATTTTATCTGATAGATCAAGAAGGTAACAATGTTACAACAAATCTACATAGTTGATTAGCCTTAATAGCCCTCCTCCCAGTCCATCTATACTTTCCCTTCCACGGTCCCGTGTGGCAATCCTGTAGGTTTTTCGAAATGGCAACAACATTCTGATGTTGACCAAAATCCTTCATGTCCCCAATAATGTAAGCACCCTGCCCTACACCAATAGGCGTGACAGGTTCAATGTACTGATAGGGAATAGGCGTCGCACTTTCTCCCGCTCTGAAGCGAACCTCAACAGCCGCTCCTGATAATCCACAAAACCAGCCCTCCAATCCTCCTAACAGTCCCAGTATAGGGTTATCAGAGTATTTAATGTGGAGTAAGGGGATGTGCTTGTCATCAAGATAGGGACGCAGCTTGACAAGCCAATGTTCGGGGGCTAAAACACATCAGTTATGAAATAAATGTGGCTGGTATGGCACACTAACGAATTTGTGATACAGGAATTTCTGGCTGCGGCTCCAGATCTGCAGCATCTGGTTTCCACGGATCTCCTGTTGGTATGGTAGAGGGGCCATCTGCGGATATAACATTGTGGGTAGGGGATGGTGGTGGCATCTGCCCCCTGGTAGGAGGGATGGATGTGCGTGGGAGGTGTGTAGATACATAAGGAACTTGTGGTGCATATACAAATCGGACGTTATTGTCAAGGGTATGCCACCCGCTCTGATTTGGCCTTGATAAATAAATTTATCAATGTAGGTATTGGGTAATGAATATGTGGTTCTCACAATTTGAAGACCATATGCTCGAGTGGAATGTCCTCCAAGCGGGTGCCATGCCAGATCATTGCAGTATTCAATTCCACTTGGGCAACGTGATAGTTGTTGACCGTTTTGATATATCCTTCATGGAGCTTGAGGTTGCCCTTGGTAATCTTCACGCATAAACCAAGAAGCTTGTTGTAGGTTCTGTCCTGCATTTTCAATGTGCCATCTTGGGTTTGTGGGGCATGACCATATCGCAGGCCCTCGTCTGCAAATTCAATATCGTGAATCGAGACGGCCCTCACCAAGGGCTGGAAGGCGGGTGAGCCATTGCGGCAGAGGACATTCAAAATTCCATACCTCGTGTTTTGGTAGATGCAACATCACACAATAAATTGTATCATCGACGTCTACCACCCACCCCAGCAAGCCTTTCCCATCACCAGATTTTATACGGATGTGATCACCAGTGCGAAAATAGCAGCGGACATCAGCAAGCGAGACCTCCACAGCAAGGTCATAGGGTACAATGTGGAGCACCACTGTCGCTGCCTTGATTTGATTGACCGTGGCTACAGTCCCTGCATGTTCGTGGTTTGTAACCAGGACCTGATCGCCCTCTTGAAGAGTTCTGACCTCGTATCTGAGCTGGGCCAGATCTTTTGCGACTTGATTGATCGAAGCACAGGGCTTGAAAGCGATAATATCCTCGAGGGTTGGTACAGCTGGCGCATGATAGTAGCGAGAAGAGGGAAGGTCGTCGAGGATTAGGAAGCTGGTAGCATCGAAGAATAGCTTGTTGAACCAATAACCGTCGATCGTAACCCCGTCATCCTTGAATACTGTTGTAACACTTGATGCTCCACGTAGCTCACAAGCTTTTTGTGGGTCAAATGGCGTGTGGGCAAGCTCAGTATCGGAGGGCGGCACCAGGGTGAGGAGATTGAGGGGTTCCGCTGGAGGTAGAAGGACCTTCCTGCGTTTGGAGGCTGAAGGGGCATAACAGAGTCGCGGAACGACCACGACCTTGATCCGGAAGTCCCGTGGATTGACAGCAAGAACAAAAGCGACCACCCTCTTGTAGGGTGCAAATTTGAGGTGCACCCACGATCGAGCTTTGGGCGTGTGTAGTGGTCCGCTATAGGTGAGATATGAGATACCAGTCTGATGAGAGGTGATCTTAATCTTATTTAATTTTATCTTCTTCATCCCCTGACACAAGTGTTCAATGTCTGTTTTTGCATTCGCTTCGATGAAAACACGGCCAGGAATGCCTCCTACATAGAAGGCACTCCTTGGCGCAGTGTGCCGCCCCGCCATGCCTTCCAGGGCTCTCTGATGGATTCGAACCACAACCATGGCCTCAAACCCAATCTGGTAATGGGTCAGCCAAAGTCGATATTAGTGGCAAGTATCATAACCTCAGTTGGTAGCTCCCATAAGCGGAAGTTGTCCGAGGAAGGAGGGATTCGTGTCAATGCATTTGACTGGCTGGGTACGGGTCCTGCGTGGGCAACCGGTTGGACATACTTCTCTATGAGGTTAGAGAGGAATGTATCGTTCGACTCAATGTCCTGCTCTAGGTGCAGGCGACTTCTGTAGACGTCGTCATCGATACCAGGCGCCTTGGTGTCGTCCACAAAATTGGCTAAGGGCCAATGTCAGTGAGACTTGTGTAATGGACTAAGTACTCAGGCTCATGGTGTGATGGTATTGGTGGGGTAGGTATGTAATGTGTGGCTCGGATAACCACTACCTATATCAACCAGTACCTCGAAATGCAATTCTGGGGCGTCGGAGACAGTTCTCGAAGAGAGGGATTCAACTTTATAAAGGGGTTTTGGGGGAATAGGAATATATAATGGGTTTTCTCGAAAATATACCCAAGGGCACCAAGTGTACTTTGGGGGTGGTCTCTGTGGTAGTAGCACAAGTCTCTTTTTGCAGCTACAGCCTCTGTTCTCAATATCTCTGATCTCGAAACCTTGGGGGAATCTGCACTACCCCACTGAGTCTCTATCTCTCTGTGTCTCTAGGCCTAAGGGGAATCTAAACTACCCCTGAGCCTCAATATCTCTCTCTAGAAGTCCCTCGGACTCAAACAATGGTCTCAACAATTCTCTCGACGATCACAGTTCGTCTCTACTGTTTTCTGAGTGGTCTATGACCGAAGCTCTCACTTAGTTTGCCTTAATGCACACAATAACACAAGATATGAAATCATTAATTCCCAATCTCGTGGTCTCGAAGCTAGGGCAGCGAGTGCTTGCCTTTCACCTCTCCTCCACGCTGTATTTATATGTTTTTGGTAGCTAGAAAACAGCCCGAGTAAAATAAGGAAATATTAGAGAGAGTAATGCTAGTATACACAATCGGTCCGATATTCCCCCGCGTAATAATGCTTTTCCACCCGGTATTGGTCCTGGCTGCCTGTTATAGACCCGTTTCGAGTCATCGAGACGCTGTTGGCGTCATTCCGTGGGTCATCGCGACGGTTTGCGGCTGTTTCAACACGCCCGGGAAGGTCCTCTACCCGTATACGCATGCCTTCCTCCTCTGCGCATCTACCCTATTGGTCTCCTCCCGACCCAGCATTCTGGTACACTGTTCCTATACCCTTCTAGTATCTTGAACTGGCTGCGCGTTGCTTATGTGTCGTGCGGATAGTCCGAGATAGTCCAACGACTCCATCATTTGTCCTTTGATCCGCTATTGGACCCTGCAAAGCCTTTCAAGGTACTCGATCAGTCATTGAGATGCCATTGCGCGTATTGTATTGTCATAGCTATCCCCTTGGGGTTGCCTGATAGGCTTACGCGTCCATAGTTTACTAGATTTCTGACCGTTCCACTCCTCGTTTGTTTCTGTCAATCCCGCGGACGATCGGCAGTCTTCCCGATTGTAGGATCGTGATCAGACAAGCTGATGCAGCTTCGGGTGTAATTCCTCGGCCGACGCCTTCTGTCTGTGTCTCTTGGGCAATAGCCGCAGTCTCCCCTTTTCTCGATAGAACATCATCCCTGCCCCTTGCTTAATTTAGCAACCAGTACATTGTTTCTCAGTACATTGTATGCCATTTATTCAGGTGAGGGATACTGTTCAGCACTGATCGAGGTGTCTTGACAGTTCGCCTACCAAGTGTCTCGATGCCGGCCACACGATCTTCTCGAAGGTTTCAATCAGCGCTAGACTGCTACATGTGTTCCCTTCGAGATAGTCGAGTTAGGGGCCCTCAGTCTTCTCAGGTCATCTCGATGGCCATTATATGGCTGTGAGCCCTTCCCTCGTGATTAGGGAGTTCTACTGACAACGTTCTCAATACCTGGTGCATCTCTGAGTGTGTACAACTGCGATGCCGCCTGTTGTACTCTTTGTCCACTCTCGAAGCCATACAGTAGCTATTTAGTAGCCACTGGCTGACTTCTGGGGTGTCTTGTAGCCTCATAGAGGACCTTACATGACATACCAGTCGGGTTAGGGTCATTGTAGGGGTGTTATGGGTATATCGAGATAATTACATCGTAGCTATTGCTGAGCCATGGGTATATAGGGGTATAATGGCTTATTTTAGCAATGCTTTGATTTTCGGCGTAATAACGGTCTGCTTCAACCTCTTCCTCATCCTCGCTACCCGAGCCATCCTGAGCTTCCAAGTCCAAAAAGGGGTTTGCTGTTTTGCGCTTCTTGCGCCGAGGGTGGTGGGAACCTGTGTTCTGAAAAATGAGATTAGATTAGAAGGACGAGAATTGATCAAGACGTTTGAGACATACAAGTGTCGGAGGGGGGGGCGGGAGGGATATCTCGTCATTGGGATCATTGAACCACGCTATTTCACTCGCATCCTTGAGTGTGCTGTCTGTATTGACAGCCTCACCATCCGCGTGAGAGCAAGAACCTGCTTGCTGGAAAATAAGAAAATTAGATAAACAAAAATCATTCGGGAAGCTTGAGACATACAAGTGTCGGAGGGGGAGGTGGGAGAGGCATCTCATTGTCGGGGTCCCGGAACCATGTTATTTTGCTTGCGTCTTTGAGCGTACCATCGGTGTTGACGGCTTCACCCTCCTATCAAGATATTTGCATGATATGTTGAAGGGTGAGGAGAGGCAATCAGTTATTTGCCTCCCATGTTCCAGCTCTCCCCTTGCAACATACCGTTCGCCTGCAATTGGTAGACATGTTATTCGCCTTACCTCTGTCAAGCTACGTAGTTTTGTTGATGTGTGGAGGGGTCTTGGATTTGTCTGGTATGGGTTGAGACTGGTCCAATATGCCGCATTGTATATTCTGGGTAGATCTCCAGGAAGGCCCATCGTTTATGGTCCTATTATAATAACCTATTTATCCCGAGTATACTAACTACCGATTACTACTAAGCTACGCTGTGAAGGGAGAGAGGGAGGTATTGTATTTATTAATAATAATAATTAATTATGTTAAGTACGCTACGGGAGATGGTGTGGGAGGGAAGGAAAGGGCATCAAGTTGGGAAGGGGGAGCCTATATACACCCTTGTTGTTTAGGGCTGGCTTCCTCCCACGATCACAGGTGCATGGCTGTAGGTGGGAAGCCGAGTCGACAAATAAGAGCAAATATAAGTGTGATCTTATCGCGGATCACGATTGTATTTGCCTCTGTTGTGCTCGGGGCCGGTCTGAGTTGACAAACAGGAGCAAAGACAATCATGATCCACGATAGATCACGCTATCGCGGATCACGATTGTCTTTGCTCCTGTTTGTCAACTCGGCTTCCCACCTGCGACCATGCACTTGTGATTGTGGGAGGAAGCCAGCCCTAAACAACAAGGGTGTATATAGGCTCCCCCTTCCCAACTTGACGCCCTTTCCTTCCCTCCCACACCATCTCCCGTAGTGTACTTAACATAATTAATTATTATTATTAATAAATTATTTAATAAAAACGTTCAATTATATTCTCCCACCACCGCGTCCTTCCCATCTCACCTGTAGTGTACCTATCCACTTGGTTTCCTTCCCTTCCACATCGTCATATGTTACCACTAAGTAGACCTTAAGCTAGTTATTGCAGTAATACTCTACAATGGGCTCCTGAAGACTTTCCTTTGGCAGAATACCTGGCGCAGTAAACGTAGCATGCATCCCTTGGCACAAACAGCGCTTCTTGTCCTCTAACCACCACCATCGAATCGCTCTTGCATTCTTTAGTGCTGGTCTCTGAGTGATTAATGAGCAATACGAACTCTAGAATCATGGCTCCGACTCCGACGAACCCCATTGTCACCACCCTGACGGCATTAGCCCAAAACTCGAGCTCATCACCCATCACGGTGTCGAGCCCTCATAACTTCAATCTTGCCTCTTCCGCCGAGGCTTTTCAACTTTCCTCTCATTCTGCTTCGAGAGCCTCTCAGACCGGGTCCCAAGTCTGTGCTAAGCCTGATGACAGCGATGAAGAGTTTTCCGACTCTGATGAATCGACGCACACCTTGGAGGCCCTAGACCCCACTGTACAAGTCCGGGATGTCCTGCCCACCTCCTGCGACCTTGATCCCCCCCCACAACCAGAAATCCCCCCCGCCCAATGGTCCGACAGACCAGGGGATAAGGAACTGCCCGATCTATCCGCACTCTCCCCGTACAAGCGCATCCTGGCCAACGCTGCTGAAGCCAACGCTAATCTGAACATGGTGATGGACTGGCTGGCCTCACTATCTCACTCGGAAGTAGTCGACAACGACCACCCCATCATACTCCCAGGTCTCGTCGACCTCATCAACATAGTATTTTCATCCTTTAAACTACGCAATATGGTTTGCTCCCGTGGCAACTTCAGCATGGTAGAATGGTTACACCATACAGTGCAATCCGAGCTCTATGTTAAGGTAAAGCCCCCCTCCCCCGCCCCATACTCCTCATCCCCACCTCTGGGCCCAGCTGCCCTGGCTGCACCGTCAGCCCTCCTCCCCCCTTCCTTCCCCCCTTCTGCCCCATCCCCCGATGTGGACATGAGGCCTCCCTCCCCCTCGCCTGCCAGAATTAATAAAGGTAAGCGCTCTGCCAGGCCTGGATCAGGGGCTGCAATGACTGGGATTATCCCATCATTATCCGATCAAGGGTCTAACCCTGTTCGGCTCCCCAAGTCCGGGTCTGGCACCCGATCTGCTTCCATCCGCCCTGGATCTGGATCCGCCCAGGGTCCCAACCCTGGATCAGTTGCTGGCCCTGTACCTGTCTGTTCCGCTGGTTCTAGTCCAGCGTCTTCTGCGGTCCCCCCCCCCTCCCCCCCCTTCCGTCAACTTGCGGACCAAGCCCAACTGGCACTCTGCTGCCCCCTCCCCCACGCCCGGCCGCACATGGGCCAATATCGCGGCTACCTCACCTACTTCCCCCTCCACCGGCTGGACCGGCTGTCTCATTGCGCTGTCCCACGCCTTCCCTGACGCCTCCACTGATGAACTGGAGCGCATGGCACGTGCCAAGGGTGTCTCCCCGCCCTCCGCCAACTCCAAAAACACGCCCGGCTCGGCCCTAGTCAAGCCCCGCCCCAAGTTCACATCCACCACCAAGGGACCGACCCGTCGTGAGGTCATCCTTGCCCTCCCCACCCCTCCCCCTGACGTCCTCGATCTCCCAGGGATTGTGGACTCTGCTAACCGGGGTCTTGCCGCCTCATCATCATCATGCCGTGTCCTGTCCATCTCCCGTGACAAGACCGCTGCCCGCCTTCTCTGCTGGGATGTCCCTTCTAATGAGGATGTCCACACTATCTGCCAATGGGCATCCAAAGTCGTGGACGGAGGCATCTCTGCAGCGGGCAAGGCCCGCTCCAAGTCCTACCTCAAGATCCTAGACGTCCCCTGCCCTAACGGCCCTGCCTCTTATCCCGAGGTACGATGCCTCGTCTGTGAGGCTCTCTCCCGCTCCCCCCTGGCACCCCACTTCCAGCTCGTTTCACCTCCCCGCCCCTCCCGCAACAACCGTGGTGCTGACACTGCCACTGTCTGGTTCGAAATCTGGGATTCCCAGAAAGGTACTGCCGCCGATGAGGTAGCTAACCGATCCGTGCCCATTCTGGGCAATATCTGTTGCATTCGGAAGGCAACAGCTCACCCCGGAGTACCCCTCTGTTCCAGGTGCTGGACCTGGGGGCACACCGTCCATGTCTGCAGGCGCTTTAACATTGCCTGCCCAATCTGCGGAGGCCCTCACAAAGAGGAGAACCACCACTCCCATGCTGCCTGCTGCCAAGGCAAGCCCAAGGCCAACCCCCCAGTCCCAGCCACCCCCCGCAACCAACCCTGCCCCCACGGTGCCAAGTGCAAAAACTGCGATGGCCCCCACCCTGCCAATAGTGATAAGTGCCCTTTCTGGCACCACCACTTCAAACCCAAGTGGATCAAAGGCCGCGTCAACCGACAAGCCCTCCTGAGGGAAACCATCTGCGCTGAAGCCGCGGCTGCCTCCGCTGCCCCCCCTAATGTCTGTACATGATCTGTCAGACACTGTTCCCTTACCCTTCCCCGACGCGCCTTTTGCCCACCCGTTTCTCCGCTCTCCCACTCCTGATCAGGTCGTACCCCCTTCCACTTCCCCTTTCCCCTTCTCGGAGCGCCCTACTGGTAGGACGCCTTCGGCCGACTCTCTCTTGGTGGTCTCCCAAAACGTAGCCCACAATTATTCTCTTCTGGAAACTCTCCTGGTTGCTCTGTCTGCTCTGGCTGTGGACTTGATCTTTGTACAAGAACCCCCATGGAAAATCATCAGGTATGTCCTTTCCGCTACTGACAAAAAGGGTGCCCCCATTGTTGGTGGCCCCCTCCACCCTGACTGGGACTGTCTTGTCTTGCCTGGGGACAAAAACGATCCCGACTCCCCCTCCCGCCCTCAGCCGATGGTATTTGTACACAAATCCCTCCGCCCCCTCCGCCCCTCCCTCCGCCGTGACCTTGCCCCACACCGGGACATCTCATGGCTATCCCTCTTTTTCCCCACCAGTCCTGTGCACCTGGTAGGGATCTACAATGATGCGCAGGACTCTGCACTATCATTCCTGACCAACATGCTATCTCTGTCCTCCCACTCCTGCCTCTGCATGGTAGGTGACTTCAACATCAGATCGAATGAATGGGACCCCTCCTACCCCACACACCCCGCTAGAGCCTCACGACTTCTCAATGCGGCCGAGTCGCTATCGCTGCTCCGAGCCCTACCAGTTTCTCCCCAGCCCACGTTCTACCCCAGGGATCAGAACAAATCTTCAACTGTTATTGACTTAGCTTTCTTCCACAACGGACTGCCCCTCTCGGGCTACCACATCCTACCAAACCTCAGATTGCCCTCGGACCATGCCCCCCTGGCATTCACACTCCCCATCCCCTCCAAAATCCCCTTTGTCCGAAAAACCGTGATAAAGATCGACTCCGAGGAAGAAGCCACCTTCCTTGATGCAGTCTCACATGGTTTGGGCTCCCTTCCCTCCTCCCACCCTCTCTCCTCTGCTTTGGATGTGGAAGCCTTTGCTTCTGCACTCATGGCCGTAGTCTCTACTGCTTGGAATGCAAACTCTAAAACTTCCCTGGTCTGCCACCGCTCAAAACCCTGGTGGAGCAAAGAATGTTCTTCCCTACTGGACTTGTACCGGTCTTCCCCCTCCAAGGAATCCTGGAACTTGTTCCGCTCAGGCTGTCACATGGCCAAGAGGTCCTACTACGACGCCCTGTCCAAAGACATAGCAGCCACAAACAAGAGGCCCTGGGACTTAATGTCTTGGGTGGGCCCCTGCTCCCTGCCAGCTATTGACGCCGTAGTCGACCCAAGGACCTCCAAGCCTTGCATGACCCAGGAAGAACTATTTGATGCGTTGGGGTCTCACTTCTTCAACGCCAAGGACCGCACAACAAACCTCTCCGGCCTCGACTACCTCCCTGAACAGACCACCTGCGAATGGGTCCCCTTCACCCCACCTGAGCTGGATGACACCCTTGCAGGCACCTCCAACCGCTCCGCTGCCGGCCCCGACCACCTCACCTGGCGCCACATCAAACGACTCACATCCCACCCCCCATGTCACTCAGCCCTCCTAGCATTCGCCAATGCCTGTGTTGAGTACGGACACTGGCCCGCGTACTTCAAGGACTCAACCACCGTCGTTATCCCCAAACCTAACAAACTCTCTCACACCAAACCTGGGGACTTTTGCCCCATCACACTCCTTAACACCATGGGCAAACTATTTGAGAAAATGCTGGCCACTCGACTCCAATTTGTGGCTGTCTGCCACGCACTCGTTCACCCCTGCCAACTCGGTGGGATAGCTGGACGATCCACCAAGGATGCCGGTCTCTACCTCTCCCACCTGGTTTGTGCTGGATGGGCCAAAAACATGGTCACCGGGGTTATTGCCTTCGATGTTGCCCAGTTCTTCCCCTCCCTCCACCACTCCACCCTTGTTGCCATCCTACGACACCAGGGTTTCCCCCCCCAGGTCCTTGCCTTCTTTGAATCTTACCTCGTTGGCCGCACCACCTCTCTCTCCTGGGGCGCCAACATCACCTCTAACCCCTTGGACTGTTCTGTAGGAGTTGTCCAAGGGTCCGCCCTCTCCCCGGTGCTCTCTTCCCTATTCCTAGCCCTGGTCCTCTACATTGCAGAACATCTGTTCTCCCTTGACCCCCTCCTCAGAAACATCGACCTCTTGTCCTATGTAGACGATGGCCTCCTAGTCTCTCGGGGCAAACAGTGGGAGGACGTGACTCCCCCTCTGATTAAAGCATACGGAATTGTCTTCCAGCTCCTATCTGACTTCGGGCTAGTCCTCGAACACTCCAAGACTGAAGCCTTTTTCTTCTCAAGGAGACACAACAAAACCTTCCCCTCAATGGACTTGGGATACGCCCCCTTCACTGGCAACACCCCCCTCCTCCCTTCCCCCATCTGGCGGTACTTAGGTTTCTGGTTTGACCCACGCCTCTCCTTCAAGGACCATGTAGCTTTCTATGCCAACAAGTCCTTCTCTCTACTAGGCACAATGCGCTTACTTGGAAACTC
This sequence comes from Lepiota venenata, assembly GCA_004296355.1. Taxonomy (NCBI): domain Eukaryota; kingdom Fungi; phylum Basidiomycota; class Agaricomycetes; order Agaricales; family Agaricaceae; genus Lepiota; species Lepiota venenata. The sequence continues at coordinate 42,970 of RCFS01000063.1, forward strand.
ATCCCGGGGACTTACCCCCTCACACAAGCGCCTCCTCTACCGCTCATGTGTTGTCCCCTTGATGACATATGGTTCCTCCCTCTGGTTCCACGATGCAGCATGCATCAAGGGACTTCTCAAGCAACTCAGAGCCTCGCAACGACATGCCGCCTTGTGAATCACGGGGGCCTTCCGCACCTCCCCATCCCAAGGAGTCGAAGCCATTGCAGGCCTACTGCCCATCCACCTCCACCTGAGGAAACTTCAGACCCGGAGCGCTATGCGGATAGCATCTCTCCCCCACACTCATGGGATCAACTCCCTCCTCACCAACACGTCCACCACCGAATGACACCCCCTCTCCCTCCCCTTCCTCACTGCCAGACAAAAACGCATATCTGGCTCCGCCCTTGCCTACATGGATGCAGCAATTCCCTCCATCATAGGCGACCCCATCCTCCGATCTCACCCCCTAGCCGAACCCGGCCTCCGCATCTTAGACAAATTTGCCAACCGACTCACCTTCCTCACTCCCCCCTCCCCTTGCTCCAGAAAGGACCTATCCTCCTGGCGCAATTCTGTTCTTGACTCAGCTCTCTCCCGCGCTCTCTTCTCTTCTAATACTCTTGTAATTGGTTTCGATTCATCTTCCTCTCCCTCACATCTCACTGGTTTCTCCTCCCGTGTCTCCTATGTTGCCTCTGTGGACAATGTAATTGTACGCTCGGACTCTGCTGACGCCAGCTCCCTCACCGGTACTGACTCTGAACGACTGGCTTTCTCTTTCGCTCTCTCTTCCTTACTCCCTCTATTTAGTGATAGTATCTCTTCTCTTTTCATACTCACTGATTCCCCCTCAGCGGTGTGGGCTGCACTCTCCCCCTCCCCCTCCTCTGGTCAACATACATCTCTCCAGGTCGCGTCCCTCCTCATCCCGTGGTTCCAAAACTCGGAGACGCACATCATCACCATTGCACACTCCTTGTCCCGATGGAAACTCTCTGTACATGGGCAAGCCCACACCCTAGCTTCCGCAAAACCCCATCCACCCTTCTCGGCCTCGTCCCCTGTCTGGGCGTCGTCTATCCGGAAGTTAAGTACCAAACACATCATCCGAGAGTGGCAACTCGCCTCCTCTCCCCCATCCACCCTGGGATCGCAGTTTATGCCCCTCTCACATAACGACGAGCCTGTCCGCCCCTCCTACTTCAAGGACGGGTCTTTCATCTCCTCAGTGGCAAAAAAGCCTCCCCCGCTCACCGCCCGACTAACGCGATGCATCCTCAACCATGCGCCCACTGGCAAATATTGCTCATGGTTCTTCCCCAACAAGCCAACCTCCTGCCCCTGCGGCTTCCCCTTCCAATGGCGCAACCACATTCTTTGGTCCTGCCCACTATACACTCGTCACTGGACTTGGATACAAGACAGTGGTGCCAATTACTACACAGACCTTGACGACCTCATCGTCTTCCTCCAAAATAACCCCTTGGCCTTCTCCTTCCCCCCCGACCCGGGAGGCACTGCTGACCAACACTCTTCCCCACCCCCCCTACCTACCTAGCCCGCCCGCTGGTATGTACCTTTCTCCTTTTCTTCCGCTCTCTAGTCCCCTAGTCAGTTTCTCTCCTACCACGGGCACTTGAAGCCCTCATTCAGTACATCGGACGATGTTGGACCCCTGCGGGGTCCATCTGTAGAACTCTCACATTGTAGTAGCTACTTCTCCTGTAGTAGATAGCTGCCGTGGACTGCTACCACGCACCGCGTTATAAATTGTCGATTTTAAAAAAAATAAAAAAAAAATAAAAAATCCCTTGGCACAAAGCACACACGTATATAAAATCCCTGCGGCCTGGATATGTACTGCAAGGTGGTTTTATACATGACATTCAAGCCGACGCCTGCCAATTATGGTAAGCACATACAACATGCACACATTTCAGCGCCATTAATCCTCGGTGGTCAGATTGATAAGCTCCTGCGACGCCCTCTTTTTTCGAATGATTCTCGCAATCATCTTAATCTCCATCTCAACCTCAGTACTACCAGGAACCTTGTAGTGCTTCCGCGTCGAATACAATGAAGCTCCGCTGCTTTGATGCTTCTCCTGGGGGCGATATGATCCAGAATACATAGGGGGAATGGCAGGCGCACAATGAGGTATGTTGTGCTCGACTGCCGTATTTAGTAATTCAGCGAGCCGGGCGATACCAGGACACACATCGTCGGTTAATTCACGCCTCCGGACAATTAGCCATGGATGTAGGCATGGGTCCACTTGCATGACCCAAAATTCAGGAATGGCCGCGAAATCGCCAGAGTGTACGTCATAGATACTGTACTCAACAGCCAGGAAACCCAGAGGTTCGTAAAACTCTGGTATATCCCGGAAATTGAGCTGACCATCTTCCAGTGGCACACACAGGAAGCGTGGTTCGGTCTTAGGCTGTATCCAATGAGCACCTGGTACGCGTTATCAGTTCAAGAGGACTCACAGACGTGAAGGCAAACACAAAAACACGAGGATTGCTGCTGGTAACTGTGGGAACGACAGACATAAAGGTTGATAGGATGCAAGACAATGGCCACAACATGGGCACTGAGTCTTATATATAGGTTTGCTCTACGAAATTTTTTTTTTTTGGTATCCAGCTCAAAAATATTCCTGGGTCCGTGGGCTGTGGCCGTGATCCAGTCCAGTTAAGTCTCTGCTGAGGCCCTCAAGCGACGGACCGCCTACCTTCATACAAATACTAAGTTGTACCGTCTACGATGTCTCCCGCCTCTCAATGGAGCCCTACCCCTTGTCAAGTTGCACCTCCGCTGCAAAGAGCGCCAAGGCTCTCGACCAAATCGACGACACTATCAGTGACATTGTTACAGCACTTGCTGAGCCTAGGCCTGTTGATCCGTACGTCTGCCCAAACCAACATGTCGTCGAATATTGTCTTTGCACTGGGAGGCGGCATATAGGCAACATCAGCCGGTGGTATGCACTTGTAAGTAATTTTTCTAGCACATTTCCACATCCCACAATAGATTGCTACAGTGCACCCAATGCAAGCCTGTCAAATGGCACTTCGCCTTCGCACCTACCAACATTCTTTTACACCCCAAAGCAGAGCCGCTTAGGGATCTTCTGCAAGAGAGGGATAAGTTGAAGAGTGCTTCAAAGAGGGGGACGAAAGCACGTGGTATACCCTGCACGCCGACGCCATGTCACCAGCGTTCCCCTACAATGAGGTCTAGACAGTTTGATTGGGAGTCACCAGCAACATTTTCCAGCCCAATTCAACAAAGAGACTTCTGCAACACTCATCTATTTCCATCAACTCCAAAAATGCACAATCCGTTTGTTATCCTTGTCGTTTGGACCCAGGTGAGCTTATTATGAATGTTTACCTGCTCAATACTCATCCCAAACCAGATTGGTCGCTATAAATCAGTCATGTTCGAATGCCCTCACTCGAACAGAATAACCCTTTTGGGTCTCAAAGTTCAGCTTGGGGCACATGAGATAGAGACTCAGCAACATTTACAACTGTACGACGCAGCTACTGGTCAATGGCTAAACGTGGCATGGAGCGAGCAAATTGCCTGTAAGCAAGGAGAGTTGTTGCTCATGTGGTTAGAAGGTGTCCCATGGCACGTAGATATGGAGAAATTTTTATGCTAAGGGACCTATAGTTATGTTTATCAATAGCTACATCAATATTGTCTCCAATGACATGCGTTCTATCCCGACTTAGCACTAACTTGTCCCATCACAGCAATAGTGAGTAATCGAAAAAAAAATTTTCTCATCACTAAAAATCTCACGGCTACGGCAGGTCGTCCAGTTAACAAGGCTATGGTCCACAACCCATGGCCTCGTTTGATCGGTGATTCCGTATCCCAGTCAAGTCTATTTGTTATAGACAATGGACGACCCATGAAGAGAGACTGGAATTTTTCAGATCCCCCTCACCTTGCTCCCTTGGTGTCGCGTCCTCTCCTGTCTCTCTCTCATCTTTGATTCACCAACATAATCCCAATGGCTGCGCCTACTGCCCCTGATGCCTCCGACATTCTTTCCTCGCTTTTTGGGCTGGAAGGGATTAGCAAGACTGCTAAACATTTCCTCACGCTCCAACACTACAACGTCTATTGCAACATGCACAATGAGGCTCTCAGTGCGGCACAGGTCGGAGCCCCGAAAACCAAACAAATTGGCTGGGTTCAGAAACACGTCATACCATCCTTCAACGCCCACTTCAAGGTGACCGTGAATGATACGCAGGAGAAAGTGAGGCCTTGGCTGATTATCTTGAACACTGCTGACCACGATATGTGCTGTTTAGCAACTATACACCTGGTTGAGGAACAAACACAATCGCAAGCGTGAACGTGAACAACTAAAAAAACCAGCCAAACGTACGTTCAGTATGACCGCAGTCACTTGGCAGGAGGTAGCTGCGAAGGAACATGCTCAAGACATCACATCGTACATGGCAGAAGCTCACTTAACTGGAGGAATGACCCCTCGTGAGGGGAATTTGATATCCTATTATGAGGGCCGACAAAAGCTTATTGGTCAATTAACAGACGAGGAACGCGCAAAATGTGAAAAGATTGCTCAGGAGGAGACCGCCAAGCGGAAGTCCCCACTGACTCCCAAAGAACTTGCCACATAAACAACTTCGCTCCATCCGTGGTGCCAAATGTGCTTATATTTCATACCTAGGATTCAAGCTTTTGTCGCTGCGATCACTCATGAAATACTGAGCAAGGGTTTCGCAAAGTATAGGATAGGTGATGTTGCGTGTCACTTTGCTGTCGCATTCCGGCTCGAAGGTGGGGAAATAGACGTCCATCAGTAGGTCATCTCTTGAAGCTACATATCTGCACTCATCAGAAATAGAGGTCTTGTGACACACAAGCATAGTCAAAGCCCCACATCCGACCCAGATGCTGAGCACCAGCAGTATGCCAATGCACTTTATGATAGTTATCTGGAGACTGTGGCCCCTACCTTCAAAAAATGGTCAAAATTTCGAATTAAACAGTACGTCTTGCACTTGTTTACTTTTCCACCTTGCTAATTTAGAGTACAGGCGTGGATGCACCTGTTAGATTTCCGAAGCTGGACTTTCAAGATCTCACTTCACGTCAAGTACAGAAAGTTATTGATGATTATATCTTGGAAGCATGGAGTATTTTGTTTTTGTCTAAGTCTGTGTCACTACTTATTGTGCCCACTACCACAGGGATTAGCGGGATGGCACGTGTAAAAGGCAATTTGCCATGGCTCGAACTGAGTACATCTGAAGGGCGTGAATCTCTTTTGGAGAAAGGCGCTGAGATTTTCTCCCCTTTTCCTTCTTTTGAGCCATCAAAGTTGGATACACCCCAACTATTCCTTCTAGCGGAGTCCCTGTCCAGATCACCAGATGGATTGGTCTTCAGAAAGGCAAGCATCCAAACGTCTTTGACGCAGTCAGCCCCGCAACCCGACACCCATAACGACTCACTTCCCAAATCCAACACCTCACGGTCACCACCTCCTGTCCGATCACCCCTAGGTCCACCCCGATCCCTAATTCCAGTTGCACCCGCAGAAGAGCCCCTACATGCTACACCTGTGGCTCACATAGAAGCCATACCCAACCAGCCACCAGACTATATTTCCTTGCAGCCACCACCTCCTGTCCAATCGCCCACAGGTCCACCCCGATCCCCAAGCCCGGTTGCACGGGTAGAAGAACCCCTATGTGCTACCCCTGCGGCTCCCATAGAAGCCATACCTGACCAGCCGCCGGATCATATTTCCTCCGGGAACGCAGCCACGACGTTGAGACAACCCAAGAAAAGAGGAAGGAAACCTAAACAAGTACCGGGGATTAATACCGCCAGTAATCCTCCACATGCAACAGAAGAACCTTCTGCACTACCAGCAGATGCCGCTAGCACTACCCGGCCAAAATGGAATCGCAAACCGCCTGTTCAGGTTGGCATTCTTGTAGACCCAAGGGCTGCAAAAAGAGTCAAGTGCGTGGCTAACATACCGTGATACAAAGTTTCTAATTAGACCCAGAGTTGCTTCCAATAAGCATTGGGTAATGGAACCAATTCCATGATTTATGAGCATATATATATTTTTACTCCGTAATAAATAGATGGTTTAAGCGGTTCGAACGGTTCAAGATGATGACAAGTGATTAATTTCATAACGGTTCGAATGGCTCAAACTGTTTAGTGGACAAGTAATTAATTTTATAAAGAGGCTATATAAGTGATGACTGAAATAATTTTATAACGGTTCGAATGGCTCAAACTGTTTAGTGGACAAGCAATTGATTTTATAGAGAGGCTATATAAGTGACAAATGAAATGGTCGAAACGGTTCGAACGGCTCGAACTGTTTAGTGGATAGGACGATTCCCTACTCACGGCCCAGTGGGTATGACTGAGTAATGTTCGAACGGTTTGACCTGAACCGTTCGCCCTTAATAGTAAAGGGTTTTGTGGAACCGTTTCCTTTCCTCACAAAGGGAAACGGTTCGAACTAGCTGCTGCGGTCCCTGGATCCTCCTGTCTCTCATGGAACAAATCAAAATCAAGATAATGCGAAATATACATAGCAAACAAGTAATTATATTCTTATATGAAGCTTTGTGACAAAGGGACGTAGGAAATCAAAGAAACAAAAGATGAACGTTGTTTGCAGTACCTGTACAATTTACTGTGAGCAAATTTTCGAAACAACTTGAAGTAATAAGAAATGAACATACCTGGAGACTTGCATTGTGGTCTGGGATCTTTGCTCTCAGAACATTAATACCAGCCACCACCTCCACCACCTCCACCACCACCACCTCCACCTCCCCACCCTCCTGGGTTGCCTGGATTTCCTTGGGCAGGGGGGTACCCACAGGGTGCTCCATCAGCACCAGGGGCGCCATTGTTGCCCCAGTATCCACCACCACCACCGCCTCCGCCTCCTCCCCTTCCTCCACAGCCTGGTCTACCTGGCGCCCCAGGTAGACCCGGTGCGCTGTAAATGTAGATATAGCCACCAAGGTTGTAAGGGTCGAGAAGGCACATGATGTTGAAAAGGTTGTAAATGTGTCTGAGTGGGTCTAGTTGCGAATGCTGGGTCTCATAGCGGTCACTCAAGGATGTTTTTATACCCGCTACATCGCGCAAATACACTGTAACTCTCAAATCGAGAATATTTAGGCGCTTATAAGAGAGTGTGAGATACAGCAGGACGGTGTTTGTCATGTCGCATGTTCTAACCATGTATGGTCAAACCAAAGAAGCTGTCTAGAACTTAGTATGTGTGAAGAGCACCCCCGTGCACACACGCAAATGAAACACGGGACGACGCACACCAACCTCACGATGTACACATTGCGATCGAATTGCCAACGCTGAGTCGTACTCGGGGTGTGAATATTGCATTCAGAATGTTTCCATTCTGGATGACGATGTGGAATTGCTCCCCAGCTGCTCCACGGTCTATATATATTAATTCCGGTGAGGCAGCCTCGCATTCATTGTACATCTTGCTATCAGGGAGAATCGTTGGTAGGAAACAAGTATTATGATACATCAGTGTTATTGTGTTGCCATGCTGGAGCGCACTCAAGCAGTTTTCAATTTCTTGTACTCTCTGGTTCTGGTACATTCGCAAACTGGAACATCGGATAATTAGCATCCCAGCGGCAAGAGTTAGGGCCTTGCTATCCGGTGTGTCGTTATTCAAATCCATTGGCCGATATATATGTCAAATGTGGACCTATTTACACAACGGTGCGCTTACACAGAGGATATACGAAGGAAGCAACGGCACCTCGCACTGAAGCAGATAATAATAGTGATAGTATGAAGTATATTTCTATACGTAGTACTTGTATCGGGGTGCTTTGCAGCTGTGTTGTAAATGCTCCCAAAGTTCCGTATCCAGGGTGGGCGTCTGAGCTACACCAACAGCAACCCTGTGGTTTCATTAGATTTATAATATGCGAGGAAGGACCGCGACCGCAGGTGATTCCGTTCAATACAAGGACAACTAGGGTCATGTGTGATGGAGTCTCCTTCGAACATGCCTCACCTATATTGTGCTGTTGCTCGTTCTCCTGTTAGATAGCCTGATGGTGCCCCCTACGTCAGCAGACCGCTTCATTGTATCGGAAATAACCACCACCACACAACGTCCGAATTTACTATTCTGAACTTGGAACGGGTACTAAATTTTATATGCGTATATCAAAATATGACGCCCACACTGCCTCTTTCGCTTGAGGGTGTGCGATTCGACAGCCTCCTCCTGCCTGCCTTATACACACGTCCCAACAGGGAAGTTTTATAGAGATACCTAGAGTGTGAAGCGGAATTTCACGTTGGTATATGTGATAATTTTGAGATCTTTAGAGCATCCCCTAACACATATGAGTACTTTTAAGCACCTCCTGATGGTAAAAATTCACGAGTAGTGTAGCCTATTTACGTCGGTGCCATCTCAATACTTAATGCTAAATCAACCCTACATATCTCATGACAAGGTGACCAAATTAAAGCGGAAACGCTCTTCGGGTGGACCCGCAACGTGCAAAGATAAAATTGAGAGAAGAGTCCATGATTGGTAGGCTCAGATGCACTGAATAGTTGCGCAGTGACCTTCGTCGACACAATTTCACAGCCCCTCCGAGGAGTGAATGATGTTAGCGCGGTGTTTGGCTGGGTTAATACTAACGCTCAGGAGCGTTGACAAGGCGTTGCACTAGAGAACCGCGTATGAGGCTTGTATCCCGTTATGAATGGAGTATGCCTAGTTGATCATAAGATGCTTGCGAGTGGCACAGGACTCGGCAAGCGACGCGCCCACTTTCGCTGACGCAGCATCAAATGTTAGCATTTTGAATACAATATTTACGCGCCCAGTACAGCTCAGCGCCTGTTGTCAATGCCAGGCTCAGTGTTAGCAATACGAGCACAATGTGTGCACCGTGAGGTCGGCGGGCGTCTGTCCAGTGTTTCATCCCGTGTATGTACGAAGATGTTCTTCATACATACAAAGTTACATACAAAGTTCTAGGCGCCTTCTTTAGAACATGCGACTGGCGGGCACTGCTCTGCTGCATCCCATACTCTTAGAAGCGCCTAAATGTTTTCGATTTGGAAGCTGCGGTGGATTCTCACAACGTAGCATGTATAAAAACCTCCTTAAGTGATCACTGTGAGACCCAGCATTCGCAACCAGACTCACTCAGACACATCCACAACTTGTACAACATAATGTGCTTGCTCGACCTTTACAATCTTGGTGGCTATGGCTACAGCTACGGTGCACCGGGTCGACCTGGTGCGCCAGGTAGACCAGGCTGTGGAGGAAGGGGAGGGGGCGGTGGTGGCGGTGGTGGCGGTGGATGGAATGGATTCAATGGCAACAATGGCGCCCCTGGTGCTAATGGAGCGCCCTGTGGGTACCCTCCCGCCCGAGGGAACCGAGGCAATCCAGGAGGCCGTGGGGGGGGTGGAGGTGGAGGCGGAGGCGGAGGAGGTGGTGGCTGGTATTAGTGCTCTGGGAGCAAGGATCTCAGGCCCTTGGCTATCCACAATACAAGTCTCCAGGTACGTTGTCCTATTACTCCAAGTTTTTTTGGAACTCTGCTCACAGTAAACTGTACAGATACTGCGAACAACGTTCATCTTTTGTTCATTTGATTCCCTACGCCCCTTTGTCACAGAGCTCCATATAAGAATCTAATTACTTGTTTGCTATATATATTTTGCATTATCTTGATATTGATTCCATGAGAGGCAGGGGAGTTGAATATTACCCAAGTGATTGTGTGAATGCGAGACTTCATTCGACGATGCATCTAGAGGATCTTCTGGTTGTCTATTTTTCATGACTGATATGCTGGGAATAAATACTTCACACAGCTCTTGTTTCTGTCGTATTACCTCCATAACCAGGTATCCACAACACCTGCAGGAGAACACACCGTCGGAATCGATGGCTGTGGCCCACGGAAGCCTAGGAAATAATAAAGATAGGCAAGTTACAGCGACAAGCACAATGTAGATGTCTTGAGGTCAGTATATCTTTATCCCACCACTCGAGGGGAACGGTATCATAGGGAACATGCCCAGCTGTCACCGAGAATTTACATCGCTACCCTGCGGACCGTGGTGTCTGGTGTGGAGAACGGAGTTCGGCTGTACGCGAAACCCATTCCCACAAATAAGTTATTTCTTTCACGCGCTCTTGAGTATTTAAGTAGCTACTTTTGTACTTAGATACTCAGCTCCTCACAACAAGGATGTCTCCGCTACTGTACGAGCCGTGCCGTGACGATTCAAAAGCCTCAGAAGATTGGTTTTCTCTCTCTCGATTTCTTCCTTTCTTTTTCTCCCTCGGTCGAGGAGAAGGTCCCCACGCAATCGTTTCGCCGATTGCACCTTGCATCTATATTTGTTGGGTGCTATGCTGTAGAATCATTCTACAAAGTGCTATTGCGACGTGTGGGTAGGGATAGTTTCGCATAAAGTGTGAGAGTGGTGGGTCCAGGCCTTGAAGACAACTCGGAACACCAGGTCGTGAGGCCGAGAGGGGAATGCGGGTGGGCCACCGCCTAGATTGTGCTCCCAACCAGCTTACTGTCTCTCCAGGGTCGGACTCGAGTCTTGCTTGTGTCTTAACTTAACTATTTTCCCACCTACCATTCCCGGTTTTCTTTTAGCCTTCTATTTTTTTATTGACGCTCATTCCCCTTTTAACTGAGTATTCAAGTAGACGTACCATGGCTGTGGACGGGAAGAGAGCAGAAGATAAGTCTAATGGATCGAAGCCATTGTCTACTGATGGTTGATAGTAACCTATTCGGGTGGGCCTGTAATGTGCAAAGATGAAAGGCCCGGATGCGCGGGATAGTTGCGTAATGGCCTTCGTCAACACGATTTCATAGCCCCTTCCACAGGAGCGAATGATGTTAGCGCGGGTTGTAGTTGGGATAATATAGATATCCGGCAGTGTTGACAAGACATTGGACTGGAGAATGGGGTACAAAGCTAGATCTCGTTATGGGCGGAGTATGTTTAGTTGGCCACAAGATCCCTGCATGTGCGCAAAAGACTCGGCGAGCGACCCGCCCGCTTTCAGTGATGTACTATAACCCAATAGTATGCTCAGAAATTGTTCCTTTTCTCTTCTTGTAAGGACTACTTACCTTGCTCACAGGTCCCGCTATCTCATAAATTTCGTCCTGTCTGCACTCATTTGTGATTGCCCTACTAAGGAACATCCTCCATACCCACATGAAACGCCAATCCTTACACGCCTAAACGGTCTGAGCCCCTTAGTGGGTTTTTACGATGGCTGCGTAGAGGATTTTATAGTATGCAAAAAAATAAGATATTGTTTATCCTTGGATGTAGGAGATTGGTAGGAGAGGCCATCGGCCATTGGAAATGAACTGTCTGCCTCGGAGCCGAGGAATCAAACGTTATACTCACAATGATAAACCTTCCTGTACATAATGATTTGGTTTGCGATAACTGGAACCGTAGCAATCCAGGCGGGGTCCATCACGATGCCATAGATCCAGGTTGGGAGAAGATTGAGGGAGGACATGCACGGCAAAGTGTAGCAGATATCCTCCCGAAAATCTGTGCTGGGGTTAGACAATGTATGCATCGCATAACGAAGAAACACAGAGGACTCGAAGGCGAGTCAGAGCGCGGTACGGATGGAGTGCGCCAAGAAGGTGAAAAGGCTGAACAGCGTGATGACATAAGCATGCATTTACAACCGAGAGTGATGGCATCTGGTTGGTTCTAACCTCCACACTGCTTTCAGCAGGCTACCATCGACCACCAGTGGGCAAAGAACTCGACCAGATTACTGCGGAGGGCTCGCTCGCAATTCAATGTAAGAGCTGGGCCGCTGGCATTAGATGCCTCATGTTGACTGGTCTCCACTCCTTCCAATACGACCGTGATCGGGAACCTGCCCTGGCAGGTGAGGATAGAAACACGAGTGATACCATTTGAAGATTTTGCTAGTGGACTTCGGCCCCGGATAAACGGTTTCAAATTTCAGAAGCCCAGGAAATAATGAAGACTCCGGTGCCAACTCGATTCCACAACACACCGTTCCTTCTCCTCGTCGTGTCTCCAGGGCTTCAGCTGGATTCTTCAGCAACTCAATAACCGTCTGCTGATTAGCAAATGGTTTCCACTAGTGGCGACGTCTTTTCTATCCTTTGCCTGCAACGCTGCATGCATTACCGCCCATGCTGGCACTTACGTCTGCCAAGCTCGAGCCAGCTTAAGTCAGCTCCGACATTCCTCTCGTTCTACTCCTCAATAGGCTAGCGTATCACACCTACTATTCCTTTGTCACCCAGGAGTCCAAGGCAATGAAAGGAATCTCTCTGTGGCAGGCACCTACCTTCACCTCTAGGCAGTGGAAATTTTCGTATTCATCTTTTGTTGTCACACAATAAGGATATGCCAGAATCTGTGTACAAGCCCATTCAGCACCTAGCTTTCTCATCCCACAGCGGCCCCTAGGCTCCTGAAACCGCGTCTTGGGCTCACGAGAGCCAGATGGGCATATCCCACTCGTAATCTGTCATGTGAGCAGTTCTATAGCGCCCGTCGGCGCTTAGTATTCTTAGCCTAACTTAATTCTCTGCCCAGGCTGGCTGTACGGTGCAGGGAAATCGTCTTGACGCTCATTATATAGCCTCATCCACAGCAATCCTTCACCCCCACTCGGCCAGCCACCGAGGGAGTGCGAGATTCCCTCTTGCTCTGATCTTCTACTTACTGTATATCGATTTATCTTTTCCGACTCGTCCTAAGTGGGTGCCCCAAGTTGTGCCAAGATACTCTCTACGTCCGGCTGATTGTCTTCTTATATTATTTAGCCTATGTTAGTGTCGCCCATTACTAGCGCCCTAAGTATCATGGATCGTACTCCCTCTGCACTCGAGAAGAGAGGGAGTAGTGATCATTTACTCGACGCGTTGGTATCAACCAAGGCAGGGACTAGCTCTCGTAATCGATTCGAACGTACGGGGGTGCTTAGCCACCTCGCAGATGCTATCACAAATCTCCAACGAGCGAGCGCGCTTACGCCGGATGGTCATCCAGCAAAACCAGAGCGGCTCAACAACCTCGGGATTGTTTTAATGGATCGGTTCGAGCGCACATGGATGCTGTCCGACGTCGACGAAGCCGTCAAGAGTTTTCAGAAGGCCGTCTCGCTTACGCCAGACGGACATCACGATAAACCGATGTATCTCAATAACCTCGCGACCTGTTTCTCCGATCGTTTTAAACACACGCAGATGTCAGCCGACCTCGCGGAAGCTATCAAGAATGAACAGCGGGCCGTGTCGCTCACCACAGATTATCATTCTAACAAACCGATATACCTCAACGGGCTTGGAATTCTTTTCTGGAATCGGTTTGAGAGCGCGGGGGTACTAAACGATCTCGAGGAGGCCATCAAGAATCAGCAGTTGGCTATGTCGCTCACCTCGCGTACCCATCCCCACAGGCCAGCACTTCTCAACGACCTCTTGAAATTTCTTCATAGCCGATATGAGCGCACACAAACGCTGAGCGACTTCGAGGAGATGGTTAAGAGCTACGAGCAGATAGTATCGCTCCTCCCGGATAGTTGTCCTGACAAGCCAGTATATCTCAACAACTTCGGAAGTATCCTCCACGTTCGATTTAAGCGCGTGGGAGTGCTGAGTGACTTGGAGGAGGCCATTGAAATGGTTCAGCAGGCGCTATCGCTCGCTTCAAGTGATCATCCTAACGAGTCGATGTACCTTGGCAACCTCGGGCTTTTCCTCACAAGCCGGTTTAGGCACACAGGAATTATGAGCGACCTCGACGAGGCAATTAAGCACGAACAACGGGCCATAAGAATCACCCCAGATAGCGATCCCAGTGCACCAGTACACCTCACCAACCTCGCGAATTCTCTCTATGTGCGGTTTATGTGCGTAGGTGTGCTAGGCGACATCGAGGAGGCGATCAAGTATCGACAGCAGATTGTGTCGCTCACCCCAGATAGTGATCCCAATAAACCAAACTTACTCAACGTCCTTGGCATCTCCTTGGGGGCTCGGTTTGAATGCACAGGGACTCTGAGCGACTTGGAGGGAGCCGTCAAGAGCTACCGGCAGGCCGTGTCACTTACTCCAGATGGACACCCTAGCACACCTACGTGTCTCGATAGCCTTGGGACCGCCCTTCGCAGACGATTTAAGCGCACAGGAACGCTGAGCGACATCGAGGAAGCAGCTAAGTATCTCCGGCAAGCCTTAGTGCATGTTCCACCCAGTCACTCCAATAATCCGGTACTCCTTGGTACCCTTGGAGTTTCCCTCCACAGTCGATTCGAACGCACAGGGATACTGAGTGATCTCGAGGAGGCCATCGAGAATCTACAACGGGCCGTATGCCTTATCCCAGATAGCAGCCCCCTGAAACCGACGTACCACAACAACCTCGGGATTTCTTTCATGAGTCGGTTTCAACTTAAAGGAATGTTGAGTGACCTCGATGAGGCAATCAAAAATCAACAAGCCGCAGTGCTGCTCGCCCCAGATAGTGATCCCGACCAATCAATCCTGTTCAACGACCTCGGAATTGCCCTTAAGCGTCGGTTTGAGTACGCAGGAACACTATGTGACATCGACGAGGCAATCAAAAACCAACAGCAGGCCGTAATACTCACCCCGAACAGTGATCCCGAAAAACCACAGTGGCTCCATAATCTTGGAGTGTTCCTTGAGAAACGGTTCGAGCGCACGGGGATGCTAAGCGATCTCGACGAGGCCACTAGGAATATCCAGCTGGCGTTGTCGCTTATCCCAGACGGTGTTCCCCACCCCCCACGACATCTCAACTCCCTCGGGGCTTCCTTCTACAATCGATATCGGCGCACAAGGATGCTGAGCGACCTCGAGGAAGCCATCAAGAATAATCAACGAGCTGTGGTGTCCACGCCAGACAGTAAATCCGATAAACCAAAGTATCTCACCAACCTTGGGGCTTCCTTGGAGGCCCGGTTTCAGCACACAGGGACACGGAGCGACATTGAGGAGGCGATCAAAAATCACCAACACGCCGTGTCACTCACCTCAGATGGTCATCCCGACAAGCCTGCACTTCTCAGCAACCTCGGGACTTCCCTCACGAGTCGTTTTAAATGCACACAGATGCTGAGCGACCTTGAGGAAGCAATCAAGAATCACCAGCAGGCCGTGTTGCTCACCCCAAGTGGACACCTCAATCAAACCACGCATTTGCTCAACCTGGGGCATTCCTTCCAGAGTCGATTCGGTCATACCGGGTCACCGAACGACTTGGAGGAAGCAATTTCGAACCTTCAAGCAGCTGCAACTTCCAATATTGGGTCAGTATTGCATCGATCCCATGCATCTCGACTGTGGGCTCGCTTGGAAGGCACGCGCCACCCCCCTTCTGCTTTATTCGGGTACCGGCAGGTCATGAAGCTCCTCCCCCACGTCGCCTGGATCGGTGATCCAATCGCGGCACGCCATTCACAACTCATATACCTCGGTGATCTTCCAAGAGAGGCCGCTGCAGCCGCCGTTGTTACCGGTTGTCCAGATCTTGCACTCGAGTGGCTTGAACAGGGACGCTCAGTTGTCTGGAACCAATTACTCAACCTCCGCACTTCAGCTGATAGCCTCCATCAAGTGCACCCCGATATTTGCGCCGAATTTACACAAGTCTCACGCGCACTCCAGAGTGCAGCTACCCGAGATCACACCATGAGCACATCTGACAATTTCAAGATTTCGCTTGAGGACGAAACTCGACGCCATCATCGTCTTGCCGAGAAGTGGGACTCGCTCGTGGAGACAATCCGGTCACTTCCCAACTTTCAGGACTTCCTTCTTCCGAAAACAGTCCCGGCTTTGAAGAAAGCTGCCAGTGAGGGTCCGGTGGTTGTCATCAATGCCCATCGGCTTCGTTATGATGCATTGATACTCGATCGAGGCAGAGACGAGGCGCTCCATATCCCATTGGATAAGCTTCGCCATGAAGATCTCGACAAGATGGTAAAGTCGCTCAAACAATACCTTCGAAACCCCTATCAAGGTCAGCGATGGGAAAGTCGTGCTGGCAGAACAGCGCCAATGACTAGTTTGTGCGTGGCAGATATTCTCGAGCAAATATTTTCGACCATTGTATATCCTATTCTGCAAGGCTTGGGCCTGGTGGTGAGCGACACTTGTTCTCGCAGAATCTATGCACTGATGCTCGTTGTAGACATGTAAATCCGACCCCCTGAATCTTCCTCGTATTTGGTGGTGCCCCACGGGTCCACTCACATTCCTTCCACTGCACGCTGCCTGTCGTAGAATCGGAGACAAGATCGAGGGGACTTTCGACTATGTTATCTCGTCCTACACGCCCACAATCAATGCCTTGCTTGAGGCAAGGGTGGTCAAGCAACAGCCATTCAAACGACTTGTCGGCATCGCCATGACAGAGACGCCTGGGCAGAGTTCGCTTCCAGGTGTCATGACGGAAATTACGAAGATCGGAAAGTTATTGCCTGCGGATTGTGGGTGGAGCTTCGAAGTACTTCAGAATGAGCAGGCGACAGGAGAACGAGTGCTGGGGCGGATGGCAGACAACAGTTGGATACATCTCACATGTCACGGTATCCAGGACGAGAAAGAGCCCACGCAGAGCGGTTTCTGCCTCTATGATCGACGTTTGACCATTACCGACATCGTTGCCAAGCCATTTGGTCGTGCCGACTTCGCATTTTTGTCAGCTTGTCAAACAGCGACTGGAGACGAGAATGTATCGGATGAAGCGGTGCATATTACTGGTGCGATGCTAGGGGCAGGGTATCGGAATGTGATTGGGACGATGTGGGCGATACCGGATTCAGTGGCTCCGAGGATTGCGGCGAAGGTATATGAGGTTCTTCTTTCGGGAGGAGAGCCGGATAGCGATCGGGCGGCGCGGGCGCTGCATGAAGCGGTTCATGAGGTGCGAGAGTGGAACCATGACTCGTTTGATTATTGGGTGCCTTTTGTACACTACGGTGCATGATGTATTACATATGCTCCACGGCCTCTGCTTGTACTGTTATCTACATCAAAAAATCCTCCTTTGCTGTCACTAGTTTTTTCACCCCGGGAACCGGTCACCCTAGAACGTTAGTCGTACAGAACCACAATATGACAAATATACTTATTGGGCTGACACTGAGCTATCTTGTGCAACGAGGAAACTATATGGCATACACGAGAAACGGGGAAACGTCCATCTGGAAAAAGAGTTTGAACAAAAGGGTCTTGTGACCTGCGTTAATCCTTTCAGAATTACTAGTATCATTGGGGGTATGGGTGATAGACCTGGTGAAACATACATAGGTGATGGGACGGTCAGCACTGTTGACAATGTTGGAAAGAGGGTGTGTCAGATAGTTTTTGTGGACGTGTTATTGGGTATTGGATAAGGATGGTAGGTGTAAAGTGGAATGTGGAGGGAGGGGTGTTTTTGATCCGCGCGTGAAAACATATCGGACAAAGCAAAACAATATTATTGGTGTGATGTTAAGTGGGCAGGGTTTATGCCTGAGGGTAATTTGACACACAAAGGTATCATCACTCGATCGCGTCTGGAGAGTAAGAAAAAAAGGAAGTGAATTTGGATAAGGGGAGGCCGTTACGTATTAAAAGGAAGAAAGAGAAAAAAAGAAGGATCTAGAACGTCTCTTCCTCATCCACAGGCTGGTTCTCTGGTACCTCAAAGCCCTCCTGTGGAAATCAGATGACAAACAAAATCAGGAGTCGGAGAAGGATAAAACGAATAATATGACTCGCCTCGGTCGAATACAAAATCTTCTGAATCTCACGCAACGTCGCATCGTCCTTTTCCTCTGCCTCGAGCGTATCCAGTTGCGTTTGCACCATAATTTCAATATTGCGCAGCTAATCCAAAACGGCTCGCTTCTAAAAATGTGTTTAAAAGAAAAGAAGAGGAAAAAGACACGAAACCTTTTCAAAATAAAAATCCCTCTCCTTTTCCAGTCCCTCCAAATGACCACTCAATTCTCTCACTTGAGCTTGAAGTTGTTGAACAGCTTCGTTAGGTTGAGCAGAGCCCGACCGGAACCCGCCTATGGGTGTTCGACCTCCTGCACGACTACCGCCGGCGTGAAGTCCAGCCGCACCGCCGGAAGCGGTGTTGGATCGGGAAGTGGGGAGGGGAGCGACGGTGGCGGGTGGTTCGAGTGGAACGCCTTTACGTCGTGCGACGGCGTCGTACCCCTGTCCGCCGAAATTGGAGTCCCAGAATTTTTTCATCCATTGGAGGAATTCGAGGTTGTCTTGCATTTTGCATTTGATGAGACGATCGACTGGGATGGGCTAATGATAGGGATGGGGAGGAGGGGATATGGTAAGGGTGATGGGATATGTGGTTTGCGTCAAGGGAAATCTTGTCAGGAGGGATTTTTCGATCATTGACAGAGGTGTTAAACCAAAATGCATGCACCTTGTCGATCTTCTTTGCCTTGAACACGTTCTGCATGATTTTATAGTTTGCGACATATTCATATTCATGTTTCGCATTCATCTTGACACGGTTCATCGGAACATCGCCTATGTATTTGATAAGTTATCAATTAAAATCTCACACAAGCTTTGAAAGGTGTGCCGTACCGTAGATGGAATCCAAGATTTGGCAATACGCCCCTCCCGACCCACACTGCTCGATCTTGGTATAGTTGATCTGGAGGAGCTCATTGAGCCATGCGAGGAGGTCGGTCCTGGATCCAGACATCATTTGACGCAAGTAGTGGTTCAAGTCCAAAAAAACTAGCTTTTCCCACGCTTATATGTATGTACTACAGGGGTTATTTATTTATTTGTTTCCCTTGTCCCCTCTTATATCCTACGCCCTCCCTGCTTATAAACCATTTTAGAAGTGGGAAATATGTTGAATAGCTGCGCAATGTTGAGATTTTGGTGCAAACGTAATTGAGTGCACTCGAGGCTCAGGAATGACCCGGGGGCGACTTTCATGGGTTCTCGTTTTTATTACCTCGTTTGATTTTTTTTTCTGAGGTGCCGGAGAATCCGCCCTGTGGATGAGGGAGAGACGCTCTGGCTCCTTTTTTTTAAAAAAAAAAAGTTGACAGGGCGCCTCCCCCTCGTCCCCTCCGCCTATCCAATATTATCATCTTCAGTTGACTTCATAGGAGGGTTTTTTTGTCTGTGGATGAGGAAGAGACGTTCCAGATCCTTTTTCTTTTTGGACGATTGAATTACTCTCAGGCAAGTAACCCAACATACACATCCATAAAAACCCCATTCTGATCCGTTCTGGTTGCCCTATGTAGACCAGGGTTGGTTCCTTCCCTCTCAACACACGGATCAAAAAAAAAAAAACCATTATAATCCTCATCGTCAAATTCCAAAAAGAAACAACAACTCATTATACAACACACATACACATTCTATCGATCCATCGACATCGACGCCAAATAATCACTCAACTTCAACGCGCCCGCTCTAATACTCTCCCCTACATTCTGCACATCCGGATTCGCCAAAATCCTCGACACGGCATCCTTCGCCGCGCTCTCCAACCCCGCCAAACTCCCATCTCCGAGCATGCCCCCATCACCACGATTCATGGCATTACCGTCCTCGTCTTCTTCGTCGCGACCAAAGTATTGGTTGGATGAGATACTGGTTGCACCTTGAAAGGTCTGTAATCGCGTCCGCGCTTCGCCTGCTGCGACTGGATCATATGCATTGCGTTCGAAATACATGTCGGATGAGATGCCTTTTTGATTTCCGAAGCGATCGCGGGCGATCGTGGGTGCGTCGTCGTTGGTGGTTGATTTCGATGAGGTTGTGGATGTGGTTACGGATGCGGCTGCTACGGCTGCTGCAGCACCTGCTCCTGGAATCGCACCGAATCCGAGACGAGGAAATGCTGCGTTTTGTTGAGGTTTGGCTTGTGGTTTGTTGTTGGTAGTAGTGGCAGTGGTGGTAGATTTGGATTGAGGACCGATCTCCTGAGCTTTCTTGACGGCCTCTGCATCTTTGCGAGCCTTTTCCTCGGCTTCTTCACGTTGACGATCGTATCCCAGTTGTTTGATTCGTTCCTCCTCTTCACGGGCTTTACGTTCTGCAGCGGCAAAGTCGACAGGTTTAGCCCTCTGAGCGCCGAGACCTTTGCCTTTCTTGGCTGCTGTGTTGCTGCTGGCGGTGGTGGTGGAGGTGGTGGAGGAGGTAGTAGAGGTGGATGAGGCTAGACGGGATGTGCCTGCGCCGAGACGGGCAGGGCGAGCAGAGGCGGAGGAAGAGGTGATGGTGCGAGGAGAGGGAGTGGCGGCGGCGGTGGAGGTGGAGGTGGTGGTGGTGGTGGAGGTAGAGGAGGCGGATGCGGCGCGACCGAGGACGGGGGGTGTTGCGACGCGGGCGGGGGTATTGGATGCGGAGAGGTTTTTAGGTGTGTTGGGTTTAGACCAGGAAGTGAAGAAATCCTCGTCTTCGGCGGTACCGTCCGCGGGTTTAGGTTGTGTGGAATGTTCGATGCCGTCTACGCTGATGCGATTGGGAAATCTGGGTGTGTTATCTTTTGTTAGCGATAAAGAGAGGGGTAATAGGGATTTATTACCGAGAAATATCGTCTTTGACACGGCGAGCGAGTTCCTCTTTGTAGAGCTCCGCCACACGGCTAGAGTATTTCTTTTTGGTATCGGAATCGGAGAGGAGACTTGATCCGCCGTGTTTAGAGAAAAAGTCGGAAGCGGAGGCGTTACCGCCGACTTTCATGGTGCGGAGTTGGTTGAGCTGCCAGGAATCGAGGTTGGTTGATCTGACGAAGCTGATGTGGACGCCCATGTTTCTGTGGTTGCTGGAGCATTCGAGGCAGATGTAGACGGCGAAAGAAACGCTGGCCCATGTTGGATTGCGGGCGTTGCAGTCGAAGCAGGCCTGGGGGGGGATGGTCAGTGGAGATAGCGAACAACGAGGAGAGAGATTACCCTGTTTGCGCGTTGAGAGCGGAGGACGGTAAAGGTGTGTTCTGTCTCTTGCTTGGAGGGATCATCAGCCATCGTTACGTGCAAGGGTGCGCGCGTGGCATTTTCTTGTTCTTAAGGGTGTTTACGTAAGGAGACATGCTCTCTCCGGTCACGGCCCATCTGCTTGCCCTCCTCTGCTCACTCCTCTACGTCGGTTCCATCTATGCAACACGCGCCAATGCATCATCGTTGGGCAGAGACCATCCAGACGTCATTCGTGCACGGCTCACTGCCGTCGTGATTGCCAGCATTCTCTGTTGCGCTCTGGTCTCTGCCGTGTTGATCCACTATGAGCATATCGTGTGTTGGGATCTACTTTTTTTTCTTGCCACTTGTTGATTAACTAGGCACAGACACAATGGGATGTACTCGCGAGATTTGGACTCACCCGTGGTTTACAGATCACCAGCTGGCATGCTTTACGTCCTCATCTCATCGCACCCGTCTTGTTCCTCGGTCCACTCTACGCCACCTCCTTGGGCGGCACGCTGCCCTTTCAGCGTCATTGGTCATACGACCTCCACGTTCGTCGTACCTTTTTCACTTGGCAAGGGATGAGAAACGTCATTATCGTATGTCTTTTGTTCACAGAGCCGGCTTTTTTCCAACTTGGGTCACCTTTCTTTTTACATAGGCGCCACCCACGGAAGAAATTGTCTTTCGGAGTTGTATTCTCTCGCTTCTTCATGTTGCCGCTATGCCCAGGTCCCAACTTGTCTTTCTTAGTCCGCTCTCATTTGGTCTAGGTACCGTGGAAACTAACTAACAAGCCATCGTATGCTAATCCATGCCTCGACAGCTCATGTCCACCATGCCTGGGAGATCTTTAACCGCTTCGGCCGTACCCGCCAAGCCGCCCTCCAAGCACTCACCACCATCCGTAAAAACAACATTCCCCTTTCTTCGCATTCCCATATTATAAACTCACCCTGTTGCATTGCAGTCTTCCAGCTCACATACACAACCCTCTTTGGTTGTTACACCGCCTACCTCTTCCTCCGCACATCCTCTTTTTATCCTCCCCTTTCTGCACACATGTTTTGCAATTTTATGGGATTTCCGCAGATTGCATACGAGATGCGGGTGTTTCCTCGGTACAAGTTTGGTGCGGGTTTTTGCTTTTTTTTCTCTCGCTATTGCCGTAGTGTGTGTTTTCTGATTTATGGGTTTAGCGATCGGATTGATGTATGTGTTGGGTATTATAGGTTTCGTTTATACCCTTCCTAGATGGACGGATACCCCTGGATCGTTTTACTGGGCATAAAATGATGATGGCTTTTTTTTGGTTGCTTTGATCAAATTGAAACTGATCGGTTTTTCTGGATTCGAGCTTTGTCTGGACTGGGACTCTTGAAGTGAGTTGTTGTGTGCGCGTGTGTGTGCATTTGGACTCGGGCGAGTTTCAAAAAGTGAGTTTTATAAAAGCGCGACAAAACAGGTGATTTCAAACAAGCCCTTTTTTTTTTCTCTTTTTTGTGTATGGCGAATCCGAGCTCGTCGTCGAAATGTCTTGTTGGTTTGGGATTACATGGGATTCGAAATGTGAGTTTTGTTTTTTTTCGTATCCTTCTTACGCAGCCATGCCTCTTATACATAATCAACGCGTTCAAAAAAAAAGTCCCCGTCTATGCAGATGCCTATGCAGTTTAGATCCGTAGTCGAACTGTCGAAACGGATTATTATGTCTCAGAGTCACTCGTCGCCGGCGACTGGAGTGGGTTTGGTTAGCCCTCCTTCTCTTCCTCTTCATCCGGGGGCGAATGGGTTGGGATTGTTAGGTGGTGGTGGTGGTGGTGGTTTGGATGATTGGAGCACAACGAAAGCAAAGGAAGCGGTTGAAGAAAGTCCGTTTTTCGAAGTGCCGTTTGCGTTGAGACCGGACAAGTCGTTTAGGATTCATACGACGCCTTTGGTTGGGGGTGGTGCGATGACGACTGCTACGACGACGACTGCTATGATGACTACTACTAGCCCTGGCGGCAGTGGTATAGGAGAAGATAATAAAGAATTGGATTCATCATCATCCTCGTCACTGGAATTGTCACCTCCACTTCCACCGGCTCCGCCACCGTCGTCGCCATGTCGGGAAGATAACTATTCGATGATGTGTTTGCCGAGTACGAGTATGTCTCCTCCGCCTTTGGATTGGTTGGGGTTGATGGGGGAAGGGGATGAGGGTGGGGGTGGGGGTGGGTTGTCGCCCGTTGCCGTTGAGTCTTTTTTTTTTTTTTTTCTTTTGTGTTTGGAGGTGTTGAGTTTATATGGGTTAGGATATTGGGAGGGTATTGGGAGGGATTGAATATTCGATGGCAACTACTGGAACGAGTGTGGCGATGGATGGGGATGGAGGTGGCGCTGGGAAGGTTCAATCGCCTTTGGCTAGGTGTATCGCGATGTTTGAGAGTTGTGCTGGTGTTGGTGATGGTGAGGAAGGCGAGAAGAGGGAGAAGGCGGAGGTGGTGGTGATGAGTCCCTTGCTTGCGGTGCGTGTAAAGGATGGTTTGGGAATGGAGATGGGCGACCGGGCGTCCAGCGTACCCGGCGAAAAAGAAGAAGACGGCGAGGACGAGGAAAAGACGCTCGAGACGGATACGCTGCTTCGAGTGTCACAACAGACACAGATACTGTTACCACAGACACCGACGATCTTGCCAATGGGCACGAGGACGATCTCGGGTTCAAAGGAGTTAGATGATGATGAGTTGACGATGTCACCGTTGTTGCTTCCTCCTCCTCCTCCGATGGTTACAGTGATTACTGTCCCGGGTGTGGCTGTGGTCAGGGATTCAGTCCTGCAGCAGCCTTCGTCGGTGTGTGTGTCGTTGGGTTCGGTGATACATATGATGAGCGAGGGAACAACTCAACGATCTAGGTTTTTTTAATTGGATAATAATTAAATAAATAAAGTTAGTTGTAGTGTACTTTGCTCTATAATTAAAAACCATTCCCGAAGCTCTTTTAATTGGCGAGTCGTCGATTCGCTTCTCGGACTGCTTTCCGCTCCTCTGAGAGTGTTTTGATTTCGTCCGAATTGATAACTTTGAATATCCAATTAAACCATGATCCCCCACTGCGGACACTGGGTAGATGCATGTCCTCGAGAAGTTCATCAACTGCCTGGGGCCATCTATAGATAGAATAAACCCGAAACATTAGAACGACCTAAAAAACAGATGGAATTAAAAAAAAAAAACTCACGACCACAAATGAAGTCGAGAAGCAATACTCTCATTCATCAATCCTAGTACCCCAGGAAACCGTTTCTCATCCCAAGCGCTGTGTCGTTCGGCTTCTTGTAGTGCTGCTTCGGGTGTAGGTGGGAGACGGAGTGGGTCGTGGAGGAAGTAGGTTGAGATCCAGTGTGAGACGACTTCGAATACGTAGCCGTTGTTTCCCGAGAACTTGATTTCCAATTGAGTTATATATATATATATAGGAGGAACAAACATACAATGGCGCCGTTGATGGCAAAATCCCTTTTGTGGATGTTGTTGGCCGGGATGATGCCACGGTAGATTGAAGATGCTTGAGGTGGCGGTGGCGGTGATGATGGTGATGGCGGGTTACGTAGGGTTTGGTAGGATGCCCATTCGTCGTTGGTGAGCGCGGAAGTAGGGAGGGTGTGTCTATGGATACCGAGTTCCTCGGCGGTTTGCTCTTTTAACGACGAATAATCAATGAATAGACCTAGAGAGAGGTGGAGTGTGTCATACCATCAAAAATATTGTCCCAGGAGGAGCGGTATCCAGTAGCGAGGATGACCACATCCGCAGGAATCTTTTGTCCGTTGTTGAGCAAGATGGAGCGGCCGTCTTCACCGTAGCCTACTGCACGTGCGGGGGCGTAGAGATCGATGAGACCGTTGGTAGCGAGGGTGAAAAACGATGTTGGATGGGGAACTCCTACATCACTAGTGCGTGTGTCCCAGAAGAGGCCTCGAATGTTGCGTAGCGGGGAGTCTGCTGAGACATTGAAGGTGCGGAACTGGGGCGGGATTTTAGTTTACTTTTTTTATCGAGAGGGCTTGTGTGGGTTTGTACGTACACCACGCTGGCCAAGTTTATTGAATACGAATCGAACAAACCATGACCCGAGCCGTGTTGTATGGAGAAACCGTCTTGTTGAATAGAGATCTAAATCTTTTTTTGGGAGAAAAAGGGAGGGAGTCTTACTGGAGACGTGACCGTAAAGTAATGTAGGGGGACATTACAGAAAAGAATCTTAGGGAACGAAGAAATGAATATTATGAAATATTAGGCAATCGCTTAAAGTAGGCATACCTGCTCATTCGGAAACACGCTGGAACTGGTTTCGGAGCCGCTATGAACGTGTCGAGTTGGTCAAATACCAGACCGACTTTCCTTCCCTGGTTGGCAAGATATGCCGACATGCTACAAATGCGCGCACCAACAGAAAAAAAAAAACGCGAAAGCGCAGATGAATTATGAGCACAATTTAATTTTAGAAATGACATACTCTTGCGCAGATTTGCCGCAGCCGATGATGACTACCGATCCCGTGTCTAGATTTGATCCCGGCTGAGTGGGCTTGACAGCCGCGAGAATATTAGAGAGTTCCCGACTGAACTGGCTTGAGTGTAGAACGAGGCCTCGGTAACGAGAGGCTTCTGCGGCATGAGGGGAGAGATAGGATGGGATGTTGGGGGTAGTGCAGCCCTAATTGTGTTGTGTGGGAGCCAGAAGAACACGAGGTGTTTTGGATAACACTTACACCAGTACAGAGAACAATCTTTGAGAAGTGGAGATCTGAGATTGTATTTGTTGTGAGATCTTCGACCTGGACAACCCAACCTCTGTCGCCTTCTGCGCGTTTAATATTCAACACCTCGGTTTTGTATTGGATGCGTCCACGTAGAAATTTATTGGCAAAGGTTTCCATGTAGTCGCACATGATCTCTCCGGTAAGCCTTCCACCCGTTTTTTCCGCGTCTGGAGGGGAATCCATCTCCAGGGGCGAAAAGCGTAGTTGGCCATACACGCTATCAGGGGTGAGGGTCAACTATTTAGAGAGCTAGCCGCGATGTGGAAACGCACTTGTTGAGTGATAGTCCTGGATATACACGTTCCTTTGCCCAAATACCACCTGGCCCATCATCTCGACTTATCAGTCGCGTATTTGTGAATCCGTCTTTGATTAGCGTATGAGCCGTAATAAGGCCGGCAGGCCCTGAACCAATGATTCCTATACTTTCTTGAATCATAACCATGGTGTCGCGCACACGGGAGGTATAGGGAAGGACGAAAAGATTAGGGGAATGAAGCAACCAGACGGAACATCCGTTTAGAGCTGCATGGTCTTATAACACCGCTGGGCAAATATCGTTGCTCAGGGTTGGCTTGAAAAAAATCAGCGTGTAAAATAAGCAGCCTTTACCACGACGACCCTTGCCTCGGAGATTTGACCTCAAAGGAGACTCGGCCTAATCAAGGCGATGAAGCCGTGAACTGGAGAGTCTAAAGTCAAGAGGGCACTCCAAATCGTCTTGAAGTCGCAAACTCGGCTCCCTAAGGGTAACCCGGGAAACACGATATATTGGAGCTACGGCCGCGCACAGCTACTGGCATCACGGCCGTTTTGGTCATGAGTTAGGGTCCCAGGCTCCACACATGAACACACATGAAAAAAAAAACAAACATTACAGGGGAAAACGTTTTGGCATCAATTCCCTCCGCTTGCCATGTGCCTGAGCCATGTAGTCATCAAGGGCTCAAGCGGTCGTTGTGTTGCTGGGAAACAGCTGAAAACTGAACAATGCAACGACGGCCTGGCCCTCTGCCGACTTTTCGACATGGAATTGTTGATATGAGCCGGCGCTCCGATGTTCAAGCGTCCCCACAAGAGAGGTTAAAGTTAATTTGCGAAACGCCACTTGCTGCCAGGATCCAGTTCCGCTCCCATGGCCCTTAGCAATCGCTTAAAGCCTGTCTGTTCCCGATTGATTGCTCGTATGCATGCAGGATCCCTAGCTGTGTATTTTGAGGGTAGCGACTCTTTAGCGAGAGTAGTTTCGGGCTGTTGAAACCCCTGAAGGAATGGAGTCGCGTGTGTCAGCTGAGCTCCTGAGGCCAGAGGGAGGTCCAAGAGTTGATTGTGGGAACATTGTTACGCTGAGCTGTGAGCGCGTGAGTATTGGTAATCGCAGATCGCTTGATCACCTCCAGGGGCTCGAGAAATGGGGGTTGGGTGGGGAAAGCTACAAAGTTAGCGCGACTTGTCAAATAAAAATTCCTGGCAGGACTGTCTAACTTACTCATCAGCTCTCGTCCTTGCCAGCGTCGAGTACCTCATACTATGCTTCTGACTCTTACAGCGCATTGGGAGGTCCGGTCGCTTCGTGTGAGCAGGATAGAGTCTAGACACAGGCGCTCAAGGGAGCCCTGTGATGCGTGATGCGTGATGTTTGGCCTCCGTGACCGTTCGCAGTCGTAATTGTTTTTTCCTTCGCCCAAACCGTCCGGTCCTCTACATACTTCGAGCAGAACTGTCACAAGCCATCGATGGAAGACGTCCTGAAACCTGGCCTTAGTCGACTCCCTGATCCCCAAAGCCAAGGAAGAAACTTGTTAGAGCAGCAATCGCATTCCTTGCCTGTGGAGAGACTGCTCTTTAAAAGCTGAATCTGGATTGCAAGAATCGGATTATGTTGCCGCAGAGAACCCAAAGGCCATGCTAATCCTCTCTTGACGAAGACAACAAGAGGATTGGAAGACTGCTCGTTATTACGTCTTCCCCCGGCTTGGCCGATGTCCCCTCGGTGATTATCTCAGCGATGCTTTTGGAATAACCAATAACTATTATTATTCAATTGTTATCCTCTTCTACACCAATCTAATGCACAGCACATTGACCTGTTAAATGTCAAAAAACATTCAGCGAGTCGAGTCCCGAAACACCGCCCAGATAGAGTGGTACCGGTGGCCTCAAAAATTGTTTACAAAATATCGGATACTTGACACTGCACATCCGGCGTCCTGACTT
Organism: Lepiota venenata; assembly: GCA_004296355.1. Taxonomy (NCBI): domain Eukaryota; kingdom Fungi; phylum Basidiomycota; class Agaricomycetes; order Agaricales; family Agaricaceae; genus Lepiota; species Lepiota venenata. The sequence continues at coordinate 71,057 of RCFS01000063.1, forward strand.
GCCCCACACGCTTAAAATCTTCCCAGCTCACAAACGGCGTCTATCTATAGAAACGGCTACACTATACCAAAAGGGTCATTAGCACCGCACCCCGCGCTGCAACCGGCCCATGGCCAGGCGTACTTGTTATCAGCGGCTCGGAAAAGATATCAACCCAGCAGCCACTGCTTCCTCCCAATTCTTTTGAAGCCGCGTGGCGTCTTTGATCTCCGTGCATTTACACCGAATACTCGTTCCGCAAGGCGCCTTGGCTCCCATTTCATTAGAGCTCAACGCCTTATGCTTGGCTTTTATCGACCCTGACCCACAGGAGGCAAGTGTGGCTAGCTCCTGATTAACACTCAAACCTCGCCACACTTCTCGGGGCACTCGTAGTGGGCATCGAAGGAAGGCTTCTCCCGGGTGAAGAGAAATGACATCTCCTAAAACATACTTCTTTTTCCGCGAAAATTTCCGCAAAGCGCTCTATGCCTTTTTCGGAATGGTTCAAGATGATAAAGCTTGACGTGAGGATTTTAGGGCACGTTATAAATGTGGGGTAGTGTCGGGTTGTATCCCGTATAGCGACCATGCCCGGCGTCGAACTTCTGTGAGGCTCAGCTCTCTATACCTGTTCCCTCGTGGTGCTCACAACTCGCGTAGCCTCGGTCCTATGCTCATTGGCGTTTTCGCCAACACCATCCTTTATGGCGTGAGTAGTCATTGATGCCATCACAGTTCTTCTGTTGACCTTGGGGTTAGATGCTGGTTGTACAGGTAGGCTGGTCAGCACCATTAGACCAACGTGTATGCTGAGCTCGAGCCAGGCGTTCATCTACTATCAGACGTACAAGAAGTGCCTCTATTTTCCCATTCATGGTTGATCCGGTCACTGACATTTCCCTTCAGAGACCCCGCATGGATTCGCTACTTTGTAAGTTGTTATGGATGTTTGAAGACGTATAAGCATACTTACATAAGGTATCCCCTAGGTGCTCTATCTATTTATTATGGAGACCCTCAACACAGGCTTTGACATTGGCATGATGTATGAGCCCCTGGTCAAACGCTATGGTATAGTGTTCTCTACACATGAGACTCTCAGTAGGCTAAACCCAAGCTGACAGGAACCACCCGAGCTGTCACGATAGCCCCATACAGTGTGTCTGCTTTCCATCCTCCGGTAGTCCTAATCTCACACGGTGTCCGCTCTCCTCCTATCCTTCCCGCTTCTATTAGTGTTGTCTGCTGGTAAGTATTAGGAGATATCAGTTATTTATTCCCTGGTTGACCGAGGTCCTGTTTACGCCTTTAAGATCCAATTGTCACTGTACGTGTCGTCTTTTCCGCCCCTAATTTACAAAAGCTGATCTTATTGATTCGTAGGTCATGATTTCGACCCCTGTGCAATTGTTCATGGCGTGGAGAATTAAAGTGATCACCAAGTCGGTTTTGATCAATACCTCCATCATATTTTTCGCTGTATGCGCCTTCAGTGAGCTAGCATCCTTTTCCATTCTGGTATGCTAGTTGACTGAGTTGATTTCGCTAGTCGGCGGCGTCGCTACGACCATTTCAGTGACACTCATACCGGAATATGCGAGGCTTCAACAGTTCCATGGCGCCGTTATTACGTGGTTAGCATCTTCTGCCGGTGGTGACGTTGTAATCACTTGCGCGCTCGTATGGTCACTGGTAAGGTTTTCCCTACTCACCCCGGGATCATTAAGAAGGCTCAACTTCAATTTAGTACAACCGGAAGACGGGGTTCAAGTCTACCGACGACCACATCAGTAGAATTATGAGACGTGAGTTTAGAGTTCGTTTTGCCTTGATTCATAGTTAACTTGAATTCTTTGCGTAGTCACGGTTCAGACCGGTGCGATCACAGCTGTCTCTGCAGCGGCCGACGTGCTTATTTTTATTCTCCTTCCGGTGAGTTCCTTGTTCAATAGCGCTATGAAATGTCCAGGAGCTAACAGTTAGGATTAGAAAACGACGCTGTAAGTGCCACTTACGAGAGTGCATAGCCCCCTCTTAAAGAATGACACCTCCAGTAATTTCATTTGGGATTTTGCACTTGGGAAATTATACACTAATTCTCTCTTGAGCACGTAAGTACTTATGTATCCTTGGTTTTTTAACTCCCGGCTCAAAGCTCACTTAGACTTAATGCACGCGCGGGATGGGACCATTTGGCGGGTAATGCCAACGATACCCACAACGTCCTATTCGGAGAACAAGAAAAAGTGACTCTTAGCTCTTCGAGACTTAGTTCCAATAGGCAGGGAACGGGAATGGCCGGAAAGGTGCAAGAACTTGCTGGTTTAGAGGTCTTGTAGAACTAACGTGATACAAAAGGTGTCTCCACACTTTAGAGCCAACAGGCATATTGTGCGTCGCGAACATCGAAACTCCTTTCCTTTTTCATTCTGCTGACATTCGTTTGACTTGCAGGCATCGGGAGTCTTTGAGCTGGATACCTACATCTCTATGGAGGGCATATCGCGTAGATCAAGCGTCGATGTGGAACACGGGATTTCCATCACCAAGGTTGTCGAGAGGATGGTCGAGGATACACCACCAGCTGCTGCACACGTTAAAAATGGCCGTGACCGGAAGCCACCTCGCTCAGCCCCGGCGACACCAACAGCACAGGCAGCACCAACTACACCGGCAGTACCAGCAGCGCTCGCAGTATCGGCGGTTCCACCGGTACCAGCAATACCAACTGCACAGAAAGCGCCAGCAGCACCAGTGGTACCGGCAGTGCCGTCAGTACCAACAGTAACAGTTGAAGCCGCCCGATGAGGGTTCCAGTTAAGTGGTTTTCACTACAGAAAGAACATATACCATTCGTTTTCCCGTCGTTATTCTAGTAGAAACCGTTGAGTGGAAACAAATTATACCAATTCCAGTGGTTGTACATAGGTACACTATTTTCATGAATATTGCACTATTTAATTTGTCCCAATTAAATCATTCCGGATGAGCTTCGTCCCTGTGGTTCTAAGTTGATCGACAAGATAGAAGAGTAACAGGGCGCTATATGCCAAGACTCGGTCCATAAGCAAATTCGACTCGGAAAGGTGCACCGAAAGGCTCGGGTGACAAGTCACTGGGTCGATTCAGCCCCGGGGATGGGCTCTGGGTACCAGGAGTGCGATGCATCGAAAATCACTTAATGCTGGCTCTCCTTGCCAAGTTTTGGGATCTGGTTCTCTCCACTAGAACCATAAAGACGAAATGAACTTCTCGACTTCGTTGTTTAACGTCCTCGCTGCTCTCATCCACTCATTTGGTTTTTCTAGTGCCTAGCTGAACTTCCTATTGCGTGCATCGATGCCTTGAAATTCCGAGAGGCGGAATCGAAAAGGTACCGATCCGGTGGAGAGTCACGCGTCTGCGGGCATTACCATGTCCCTATCGGTGGAGATCACTTGCCAAGCACAAGACAAGCAAAGACTGGCACTCGTTCCAAGATTTCTGGTGAGTGATGGTTTGGGCGGAAGAGATTATGCTCCTCAGCCCTGCAGAAATGGGCACTACTACATTCCGCCACCCGCCTGTTTTAGTTTGAGACTGTCAATGTAGAACCTAATGACATGAGGAAGTGTTGTATCGCTAATGAGCGAGATAAAAAAACTCGGGCGCAACTATCGAGGTGGTTCAACTACTGTGAGGTTTTCGCGTATTCCAACTTTCAAGTATTTCCGTGGAGGTACCTACGAGTATTCCTACATATATATACCCATGACAATAAATCAAGTCGTCCAGTCTCCGGGACGAGGAAGTGCCAAGGTTCACGAAATATATCTTTACTCCACGCCCCCCCTCCGCTGCTATCTGACTACGGTGCACCTTCCCGCCCTGGGAATGGATCCACACCAGCGACGAGTAAATATCATCCGCTCCTTTCATCCCTTGCTCTGACATTACTCATAATACCCCACCTGTGTGTATAGCATCGGCAACACTCCCCCGATGACTATCACTACCCCAATCCCCTCCCGAAATCTACTTTTCCACCTGCGCTCTGGGGCTTACTGAATCGCCAGAGTTGTCGGATAAGCAAGACATTTTATTTCTTCGGAGAAGGGTAGCAGAGCGGGCCATCCAAATTTGTCTATGCTGCCCTATCCGAAGAGTCAACAGCATCCTGCATGAGTCAGTTACGAATGGGTACTAACTAAGTATTGAACAGTGAGGTGATGAAAACGGTTGCACCAACAGCCCCTCGCCCTTGAGAATGAATTGTGTAGAGGCTGGAATAAATATTTGAATAGGTTGAACGTTTAGGAAAGCAGATAGGTAGAATCAGGACAAAGGTCGCTTTGCACACATTCCTGAACGATACAAGTCGTCCATAAATTGGAAATTGTCAATGACTATATTCTTGGAATTGGTACAATTATACGTTGTATCAGAAGAGCGCAGAAAGAGTATATAGGAGATCTGTGGGCGGCGGGTGGAGTTGTGAACTATGCTGGATTTCCAGACACCCAAGAAGCCGTTGAATGAAGCTCGCGTAAGTATGCACTTACAGCTCTTTACCTACCTTCTCCAATCGGCTTGCACAGTCCAGATACTTGGCGACAAGTAAGCAATCTTCTTGGGCGCTTCACCTATGCCTACTCGTACTGAACCCCTGCCCACTTGACCCTTGTGACCTAACCACATCAGAAACTTCTGCAAGAGAAGAAAGAATCACGGTTCTTATACTATTGTACCAGCCTCGCTGCATTCGAATCCTATTCAGTGGGGGGGCGTCGCCACACAAATGGAGCTACAATAGTATAATCCTGCCGGACCGAACAAGTGATACAGCGACAAGTAAAACCAGAACTTAGGTATTCGAAGTTTCGAACCGTCAGGATATACACGGAGACTTCGGCTTCCAGAAAGCCTGCCATCCCTGCACAGAGGTCCTGGATATGGCGATGTTAGCAACATTTAACAACTGTATGTGCGCAACCTGAGCTTGTTGTGGCAGTTGGAGATGCTGCTGACAGCGTCCGTGTCCATCATGTTGTAAAAGAAAAATAATGAAATGAGACTCAACCCTAAATCTTCTATGTGGTCTGACATTCCTGGAAGGCCTTCACGACAGCCGCCAGTGCCGCCACATCCAGACCTCAACAGCTTCACCTTCGATAAGAGAAAATACATACACATTTGGTCCATTCCTGATGTCACTTTCGATTCTAGCGCCTGAATTGACGTCCAAGTCGAAGTCAGAGTTGGACGAGCGCTTGGTATCATAGGAACATGAGCCAAAGGTTTGCCCGTCCGAGATATACTGACTTCTGCACTTTGGGCCTGTTATATTCGGACTTATCGGTGTTTCGATATGTGATCACTGAATATGGATTTTGTAGTTCCAACCTGGATACATGGACGACCAGGCGATCCAAAATGCTGAGTTCAAGAATCCCAGATCATTGTACCCCACTCTTTAGAAGAAGTTGAAACCCATCCCCTCACGGGGTAAGAATATCTGCGGCATGTTGCGATCGGGTTCATGATACACAGAAGTTAATTTGGCTGCTATTGGATTGACAAAGTATCATCTGACACAGAATAGTCTTCTGGGAAAAAGTACCCTAAAGGCAAAGTGTACCTGTTTTACATAACGCAAAGCTGGGATGATATCATGATAGTTGAAATGGAATTACAGATAGCTCAGCATGATTCGTGCTCCAAGTTTCGTTGAAATTTGACAAAGAGGCGGTGATAGAAGGACACCTGAGTAACATATGAACAACACAATAGAAGAATGCTTTGCTCTGGAAGACCGTCCCCAAAGATCATTGGTTGGGGAGCATCAAATTCTCCTTCGACCGGCCTAAGCTACCTCCGGAGCCTGGATATGGAAATGTTCGAAAATCACATATACGGGTTAAGTGTTGTAATATCGCAAGTACGTGGTTAGATACATGTAATAGCTAGGTTGAAGAGTGTAAAACGTTGGGTTGTGCCTGGATTCCGAAAACTGCAGGCTTCGAATATGTTGTAATTTGTTCCTACAGTGTCCGAGCACTCGATACTGGCACAGGAATTCGAACCATCACAAACTCTGAGTCAGATCAACGCAAAACTTGGTCCCCCAGTGTACACCTCTATCAACACACATTTCTTTTGCGCCAAGTGGACATTCGGAGTCGTTTTCCAGCAACCCCGCCTTTCAGCTCCTGCAGTGGTAGAAAAGCTGGGTTAATGAGCTGTGAACTTACGCGATGCATGCATCAAATGTAGAAAAGATGCCTTCCAAAAGCAACATGATTCGTGGGAATGAATAGCGTCACATGATCATCAGCGCTCATTAAGCATTCTTAACCATACCTATGAGAGCCGATAAATTTTCCGGCACATGGACCCGCTGCTAAATATAGTGATTATCCCTGAAATTCGAATTTCAATCTACATGTAGGCCATGTACCACAATACTTCGCCGAAGGTGTTGAATTTTCCCGCCCCAAGAGCAGAGCTAAGTGTTGTGCAAATGCCGACGTCTCATAGTTGATGTTTTTGTTCATGAAAGAATAATCAAGAAATGACGGCAACAGCTATTTGCCGAACGGCTGAATGGACCACGGGAATGAGGCTCTTGATCATCCCGAGTAAGACGAGAGGTCCTTGCTTAAGAAGCGAGCCTAGGAATTAAAGATACAAATCCGCCGGGCCCGATGATGTATTGGGTCATTTAAAGACTAGGACCGTCCCTATCACGCTGCTACAAAATCACCCCGAAAAAATGGATTCCGCATGAAGGATGGTTCCGATAAGTGCATGTACAATTATTGCATGGCAAAAAGTACTTGATATTTTTACAGCAGTCCTACGAGTCTAAATTTTGTGTTTGTAAATCTCCCTGGTCTTCTGCCAAGACTCGCGGGCCCAAATTTCATCGAGCCACCTCTTAACATTGGGCCTTCCTGTGGTGAAGTCCAAACCAGCTTCGTGAGTGAGTCTGTAGCTGACCGGAATATGAGCGAGATCGGCAACGGTAAGTTCCTGCAAAACGAGTTCAGAACGGATCTCGGTGGGGTATATATGGGCTGGTACGTACATCACCTGCGATATACTTCTGCTTGGAGAGGATGGTCTCAAAGATGTCATATGTCTCGAAAAGCTTTTTCTTGCGGAATGCAACATCGGCCTCGTCTGTTGGCCAATTGAAGAACCTTTATAACCGAAATTAAATTAATATTGGTATCAGGTGTCGGCCGAAGGTAGGGATAAAGACGTACCTCTTGTTCAGCACCTCGAAGACCATGTTTCCGCCATAGTTGAAGTGCTGGAACGCTTCGGCGTACAGCGCCGCATCAACCTTCGCGCGTCCCTGGACATCCTTCGGGAAGAACTGCATCCCCTGGTTTGGATACTTCTCATCGAGGTAACGAGCGATGGCTCGGCTTTCAAACATGGTGAATCCATCAACATCTTCCTGTCGTCACGAGATCCCATGAATCCAAGCACTATCAAGAGATTTCACTGAAACTCACGAATCCGGGAACAAGGCCATGCGGGTTAACTTTAGCCATATATTCTGGGTTTTTCTGTTCGCCCTTTGGCAATTGAACATCGACCCATTCGAAGGGAACATTCTTCTCGTGACAAAAGATAGCCGCCATAAGGCTAGGGCCAGAGGCGAACCATCCGTAGACCTTGGCAGGAGGCATTATCGTATGAGGCAATGGAGGGTAAGGCAATAGATGAAGGGAAAAGATTGGTGAGGACCGGTATGCAATCGCAGGGCATTATATATGTTCGACGGAACATGACCCGTTCTGGTTATCACTTCGCCTGTCTGAATGCTAAGATTGTCGACGTCGGATGTAGGACAATATTACCAAGCATTACGCTTAAGATCTATAATGCAACTGGGCCTGGGACCTTCTAGTAATCTGCACAATAAGGATGAGGTCTTCGTCAGCTGCTGAGAGTCGCTGAGTCACTGCCAAGCACCGCTTACCAATAATATGATATTCGAGGCCCCACAGGGTAACGACTGGTAACGACCTTGCTCCTCGGACACGGAGTAGATATGGACCCACACTACATATATGTGAAAGTCCTTTCATTCCTACTACCCTACTCCATTTTCACCCCCCACAATATCCGGTTTTTACAGAACTTCAACGTCTCCGGGTTGGGTTAACCGTTCGACTAGCATAAGTTCGCCAAATTTTCTACTGTTATTTTCTCGCCAATCTCCCATTTTCATTCCATGTATCAGCATGAGGTCATCGTTTACTCTTCTCTACCGGTAGATACTTGTTGTGGCCCATGTACTTGATCCAATAGTGCATCTATGGTGCAAAACAGGTCAGCTTGGCTCTCCTCGTCCGTCCCTCCATGCTAAGAAATATTCCTGTCATCCTGATCGCTCTCTACTGGTTGAACATATACTACGGCTTGAATCCAATGTCCTTTCGGACAGACTCACGTTTACACTGTGTCATAAGAGAGGTTTATTCCACTGCTCACAAGCTATCAATTACCCGCGAGGCAGGAGCCAGTGTCCCACTCGTCTCGTAACCCCAAAGTGAGCAAAACGTGATCGCCGTAACATATATCTTGTACGATTCCTCTAACTGCTTCACCTGGTTTCCCGCCGTCCAAATGTTGAAGTATGTTGCGTAGTGGCTTTTAATAAAAACGAGGCTAGCGATAAGGGATCAGGTAGGGTAGAGAAGATGCGAAAGCTGATCCCGCTGAGGCCCCATCATTAGATTCGTTTAATCAATCCCTCTGCTAAGAATGCATAAGCCCAGAAATTTTTAGCCACATTTCAGCGGTCTTGAAGCATTTAAATCTATTTGCGGCTCAGCCAGACCAAGGTTTATCAGCTTTACGACTGTTTACATGGCTAGCAACTCTTCCTTTGGATATGCTGATCCTAGTCGTGCGTGGGAAAGAAGTGATATACTGTCACCTACTGTCACCCATCTTTCTCTATCCGATGATGACCCTTCTCGCTAATCCTGGCTTCTACTGTAAAGGAAGTCGTCATTTCATTTGTCTTGCGTGTATTACCCTTAATACCTTGGACTATCCTGACGTCAAGCACACGTCGGCCCTTGTCGCGTTCCTGCTATGAGCAAGAGTGTACTTTATTCTTCATTATTTCCCATTCTTCATACCACGTCCCTGAATAGCTTCAAAGCTCGGGGATGCTGGGTGGTGGTCAGTTGTACTGCATATGAGTACTGAGAAAAGAGTCGATCATTTAGTAGGCTGGCATCACGATCATAAATGCCAACCAAACGGTATGAAGCGGCGGCCATGATTTGTTCGGTTGGGATCTGAACAACTTGAATTCTAGTTGACCACCTCGGAATCATACTTACATATTTTTCGCCATCGGAAGGTTGGTCAATGACGTATCGATCAGTAGAATAATGCACATGTAGGTATCACTTTAGAAAGAGAAAAGCGCGTTTCGTTATGCGTAATTGGAGATTGTCCTATCCAAGCTCTGAAACTACGTTTCCAACCCATTCGGCTGGATACGTATAGATGGAACCACACACGGTGCAGACGGCAACAGTAATGGCTTCGGCTTCAAGCGCTGCTGTTCCATGACAAAAGACCAACTAGAATCATTAGTATGGAAGCACACCTTGACTTAGGCTATAACCGAACGCTCGATGGGCAGATGTACCACAATCTCATCCAATATTCTTTCTGAGGGGTCGGATCAGTGCGCACGCGGTGCCACTAAGGAGTTACACTCAAGCCTATACAATCGTGTGATCCCGAATGTTATAAGTTTCCAGGTGGGTGAACACGGCCATCGGCGCTCTCCAGATAAATGTGGTCGGCAACGAGGCAAAACGCTCATCATTCGCTCGTTCCGGCCAGCTGACCATGATTTGGGAGTGGGGAATCCATGACTCAATCACAAGTGTATATTCTAAACCTTTCGGACCTGGACGTGATTTACTTGGCTCCGTCCGTGTGGCCACCACCCGAAAGGATATGTACCAGGTGACCCATCACCTGGAACGCTAGTGAGCGAATCCAGCCCTCAAAATAGTCTGTGGATATCGAAGAACGTCATTTCAAGGGATCGATATGGGCAATGAGAGTATCTAACTCTCAGTCTGGGACCTGAAGCGAGGAAGCGTCGCATGTATGCTTCATGGTCCCATTGTCCTGGTCTGTGAGAAGATGAAGTGTGGCAAATTGGCTGGCCGTTCACTACAGGCTTGCAGACCAATGGTGTGATACTGGCGTGTCACTTCCTGGGGAGCGAAAGCCACGGGGCCGCATATTCTTGTCCGACCAACCGCCGCAGAAGCAAATCATAGGATCTCCAAATCTTCGTCCTCTAGTGTGTTGTAGAAATTAAAGCCCATGTTGCGTTATAAATCTATGCCATAAAGACCATTCCCAAACTACACTCTCGGAGTTGTGGCTGCACTTCAATGAGCGTTGTTTTTGTGATGCTCTAGCCAAATATTCAGAATAGGACATTAATGCGTGAAATGCGGCATACGTACTCAAATGCACTGTATACGACAAGAGAAATAAGCCTGATAATCAGAACGGCCAAACAAATTGAACGCACTGTTATAGTCAAGGGTATAGCTGATGCCGAAAATGGTGAGGATAAGAGCAACAATGGGCGTGCCAGACGCGTTTCTGCCGTTGAAGAAGCGCCCCTTCAGACCACTCACACGTGGTACGGCGTTCCCTTTTGGAAGCTTGGAGTAAAATTCGACAAGAGGACCCAGGCCGGCGCCAGAGCCCCCAGACTGTGACAAAATCATTAGCTTGTATCTTCTCTATGTTTTCCATGATTTATTGACGCACAACGAGCCTGGGAGTGGCAATCTTTGGAGGAACAAGGCCTGATAGTTGACGACGAACAAGAGAGGCGTGCATGGTGGATGTGCTGGACAACGGTCGGAAGGGGTCGGAGAGCAGGAATTTCTATTTGGTCTTCTTTGGTTCACAGCGAGCCTTTGGTTTCAGCCACGTGACTGCCTAAATGCTCCTCTTACCATGGGTCCGATTGCTAACCAGCGAGATGGTACAGAATGCGTTTCCCCGGGCAAGTGTTTTAGAGATAGTATATTTTCTCAAATAAAAAAAATCTTGTGGAATTCTTGTTCCGCAGTGATCTTCTCAGTGCGGCGTCGAGCTATTCGATTCTCATTCATTCTTCGTGTAGGAATCCCCTTGAACACGAATCATGAAGCAGGTTCCGCGATACTATAATGAGTCTTGCCACCCACCGTCGCTGAGCTTCTGATCACTTGTGGTATTGAGTTCTGGTTCACATCATCAACGGGTGTAAACGGTCCAGCGGGCAACACCCACCATCTTTCTCATGGACCGTACCACCTGAACATCTCTGCATTTGCCTACATTCTTCTGAGCCGACCTATCAGAGATGTCATTCTAATAACAGCTGTAATGATATGTTGAGATTCGTCTCGCGGGAGACTACATAGGGTCTGCTAGGTCTGATCCAAATGATGCCTCGCTCGAGCTTGTGGGCAGCTGATGGGAACGATTGATCAATTGGGGCGTATTGATCTTCGGTATGACCGTACTCCCAGTTGATCACGGATCGTGCATTGTGCCGGGTAATCGGAGGAATTGAACGTGTAACGCCGCAAGATAAGAGGCCAGACACTCGGTGAGCGGAATTTTGAGGGTGAGTTCGATGATGCAGGGATGGCCTAACTGCTGTTTGATGGACGAATAATTGACAGTGCCGAATAACCAGTTATGGACGATCGCTCATACGCCTTGTAAGGAAGACTGATGAAGCTGCCTTCGAACTCCTCGTGCCTGGCTTTTGGGTGTAGACCCGGTGGTCCCCAAGAACGCGATATATGTTTCTTGGCTGTTATCTTTTACTCGAGTATCTACGTCATGGCAACAGCCCAGACATCCAAATGGTACCGTGTGACTGTCGGGTGTGGAAATGAGTGAGAACACGAGGTCTTTGTGATCTGGCTTTATGCCAACGAGGAGATCAGCAGATCACGAATCATTATTCACCGGTTCCTTACTTCCGGGACGGCGCGCGTCATCGAATAAAATAAGGTACGTGATTGAGGCTGGACAGTATAGAAGGGAACTATAATACATGCTTGCATGGGTATCACAGAATGGAGGTGGAGTAAAAGGGCTTCTGATTATTTGGGGGTAACGTGCATAGCGCTCAGCGCTGGCTAAACAGTTTTTGACCCATTGGCACGGGATTGCGCGTATTGACATTGGAGGCAAAAATCGTCAACAGTATCTATATCTCTTTGAATTTCGGTTCCAAAGATCTAGGCCAGAAAAAATTAGCGATCTTGGGGGGAGGCGAGTGGAACAACATTACCTTCATGCAGGCCGGCTGCCGGCAGTTTGGGGGGTGGAGATAGCTTCGCTCGCAACTAGCAGAACAACAGTCTACGATGGCGACGACGAGGTGGCGCTGAAAGTGCTAACGGAGGTGTAAGCCCTAACGACGGGGTGGCACAGAACGGTGGTGGACGCGGACCCCACAGCGTTTCCATTTTGTTCCTTCGCTATGGGACGCGAGTCAATACCAAGACCCACAGTGAGCAAGAAGATAAGTATACACACGCTACTTGTTGACACATGGGGTTGGTGTTCAAGGAGGGGGCGAAAAAGAAAGAAGGGACGTACTCCGAAAGTCGAATGGAGAGGGGGACAAAGGGCAAGGGACTTTCAAACTCGTCTGTTCAAATACTACGGGCTGGGCGCCGATTTCCACAGCTTTCAAACTTTGCTGTTCATTGTAGATTCAGAAGCATTGAATCTACAAGATGGGCACGCGGCAATTTGGTAAGGGAAGCCAGCCGTTCCGACCCATCAATGGCATCACTACTTTGTGTTGATCGGTTGATTGCACTTTGTTTGCTGGCGTGGGACTGCAGTGACATCGCTTCCCATGTGACCCAATAGAATCTTATTTTTCCAAATATGCCGTAAATCTCGTATTGTTTCTAATCTGCTTTCAAATTTTTCATCTCCCGCTCCTCAATTGTCCTGGAATCCCTCAAGTCTTCAATTGTTCAGTTGCATTTCGACTGTAGGCTCCGTGCTCATCGTCATCAGGGCTGCTCAACCACGCACCTCACACTATCTTGCTTTGCTTGATAAGAACGGCAGCGAATACCCGATCAGAGTTTGCTAATGATGCCTCCATTACCGCTTGTGTCCTTGGAGGAGAGTCTACCCGCTCAGTCGAATATGCACCTCGGGCCATAGTAGGCTCAGCATGCCGTGTGAATGCTTCCCATGAAGAAGTCGGGGAGGGAGCCCTCCTCTCTTCCCCCTTCCCCTTGGAATCCCGCTGTCTCTGGTGGCAATTTGCAGCACTCCCCGGGTCGTCTTCCAAATCGCCGATTCCCGCGCGAGATGAACTTAGACTGCACTCGATTAACTTCCATCTAGCCTTTCGCAAAAATTATCCCCATCACTCCCAAGTCCGTTTCAGCGCACCCCATCGATAACAGTGGAGTGAGTGAGGGGAGATAAAGATAATCAACCTTAGCCTCGGGATATCTCCTCGTTGGAATAATTGATGATGCGTATCTCCCCTCTGAAGCTCTGGCGATAAGGACTTCAACCATATCTCCCCCAGGGCGGCCCCGCGGGAACAGAAATCAGAAATTTGATATGTTGTCACGCCTTGCCGTTCCCGTCTCGAGAAGCAAACCCACGGTTTACTCATGGCCGCGTCGTTTCTCCTCGCTTCGTCGGTCCTCCCAACATTTGAAATGTTTACTGTTATCTACAGCAGTCAGGGGCGTAGCAGATACGAAATGGACCTGTGGCTTCCGGGCTTCCTTTGAGTCGGCTGTACGTACTTCTACCTGAACATTAAGATAAAAAACTTCCTCCGGTTCGGAGTTCGTGGCCCGGTTGATAAAGGCCTGCAACCTCAAGTCGGTGTCTTATCGCGCATGTGCGCATTACCTCAGTGTTTCCAATAGAAGCTGTCCTAACCGAGAGAGCTGATGTCGGGTTTGAAGGAGAGGGTATCGGAAACGGTGCCGAATTTATTCATTGGGTTTGATTTGGATCTAACACAACGAAGTTCCTCGTCAATAAATTAAATACGGTCCCAAAAATATATGCCATCAAGGAGCAAGTGAAGATAATGACGTTGTATGGCATACTAAAATCAGGGGTAGCAATGTCGACGAGTAGGGTCGAGGTGTAGATAGGATCACCCAATCTGTATCCGCCGGGTAGATTGGTACCGTTGATATTGGTGTCAAAGATTAGGGGAGTCAAGATAGCTGGTGGTAGATCCCACCCTCGTTGTGCGTCGGGAGGGTGCTCGGTGTACCGCAAAAATGCTTTGTCGATATCCATTGTGAGATGGGTCACACTTTTGGGCGGTAGGTGAAGCACCACCTGTAAGGTGGTGGGGCGTGAATGGGGTACTGCAGGTGTATAAGAGATGTCGGATATAATATCGTCTTGAGCGAGGGCAATTGAGTTACGTATAGGATGGGCATACTGTTGTGACTCACGGCGAACGCGACCCAAAACGCGGGCTTGTAGGGTGTGTGTGTAGAATTGAACGAGCCAGGGCATGGTTTCGAGGTAGACCAAAGATTGTGGCGTTTCCTGATAATTTTTTAGCACAACGGATAGTTTACCGTTAACCTGAGTAAAGCCTCTCAGTGTTCGAATGGCGGAGAACGGAGCTGAGGAATCATAAGAATATGCTATAAAGTTACGGTCAATAAGTATCTTTATGATCGAAAATGATGGAATTATCCTCACGATATTGGTAATCGTCTGGCCAGTGCATGGCCACGTCGAGTGGTTTTTGGACTGGAGCCGTGCGCGAGTTAAGCCAATTTCTGGTATGACATGGTTGTTCGACGTACCAGTAAGCACATTATAGAGGGCCTGCGAATCGGTGACCGCGGAAACATCAGGCATGATGCTATAAGCTGCAGTCTGAGGTAGAGTGACCAAGATATTACTAGTATTTGCGGCTGGACAATTCCTCTCAACAGTACGACCAAATAGGGAGTGAAGAGACCAATCTATCTTGGGTGAATAACGACCGCGTGATGGGTTATAGCGAACGTACCGCGTTTATTGGTAGTAGACAAGCGTAGAGGATTTATCACAGCTTGGAACGCAAGACGAACTTCGATCCCACCCTCACCAAGCCAAAGAACATGAACACCCATTCCATGCCAGTCTGCATCGAATAAGTGATGCGGGTTCAAAAGACTAGCAATGCCCGATAGTGACTTGCACGGAAGGAGCTTGAGGAATGGTGTGAGGTTCTCTGTGCAAACATGTTCCGAAGGTAGTGATGCATGCCGTAGTTCGTGTGTTCCGTTCCCGTTCCGAGCAGGTAGAATGCCCTCAGGGAAATATGAGCGCGTCGGCGACGTTGTCCGCTGTTCATCAAGGGAGCCAAGAGAGGCACAAAACAGTCCAGCTAAAGCGTTGCGCAAGCCTTTCCAACGTTCATCCGTGCTTGAGATAAGTAAGTTAGCAAATGGAAGCTGTCCAGACCCGGCGATACGCACCTCGTTGGAGCCCCGGAGCCCATCCACGCCCATAGTGCCGCGCCAGGACCTACGTGCTTTTCTTCAGGATACCCCCAACGGCCATAGTCCCAGCTCCCAGCGTTCAACGTGAGGTGTAATTCCGTCACCGCGTATTCTCTGAGTATTTGTCCTAAGGTCAACGGGAATAGAATGTAATGTTGGGCTTCAAAAAAAACATAAGCTGATATTGTTGAGAAATGTATTCCGACGGACTTACAGGCATCTTGTGCGTTTATCGTTCTCGGGTCCCTTGGCGATGCTCCTTTGACGACGGTTTTGAAAGAGAAGGTCGTCGAGACTCGACCATCCTGCAGAGGTTTTATTTTGAGTTGTTCATCGAATACTTCTGTGTTTAAGCTATATGCAAAGGCATAGCTGTGAGATACGAGCAACAACCAGCCCAAGGCCAGTTTCATTGAGGGACAGGATCTACCAGGTAGCGCGCGGCAACGTCACGGCCGGTCATGTCACGCAGCTGAGTATGAAATTGATAAGCGCAATTTAGCCTCTGTTTCTCCTCCAAATAACGAAGGCCTCGCTGGTAAGTCTGAAACCTTTCATGTGTTCCATGGTTCCACAGCATGAACAGGGCTCAGTTGACGCGTCAAATATCAAACCCTGGGTAACTTGATCGAGGACGTGCCCGACTGAAGCCACTTTTTAAACACGCGGAGTTTTGGCGGGACCATCAAGCCCCCGTAGATGAGCCTCTTCTCAAAAAAATTCACTGTAACAAAGACCCCGGTGGAAGGTTCATATAGCCACCATCGAGATGCTAGGAGGATTCGTTTAAACCCCGAAACCCTGAAAGCGTATAAGCTATGCACTGCGGACCTTGTTGCAATAGCCGGCGAAAAATTTGCAGATACGAAGGTTAGATAGGCCCAATCAAATGCCTTTCCCACTCCATGGATAACTCGTTATATATTGCTTTCATAGGATTTTGCTTTGGGAGTGGTCTGGCCTTCATCAGACATATCCCAGGATAGTAAGCATCGGAACCCATACTAACTTCCTTCTGTAGTTCTATTAACCTAGTGGGCTTACCCAGCCGTTATCGTTCCGGACCCCTTATTGATGACGGCCCACATTGAACCCCGTCAACATGTGTATATCTTTCCCTTGTCTGGCTCAGCTTCTGGAAAACTCCCACCAGGAATACCACTTCTCCGTCATGCCCAAGAAGCTGCAATCATACATCTGAAGGAAACAGGTCCGTCGCTCCCGCTTGCCACGACTGGTCAGTCCTGTGAGACGAGGCAGCGAGACTGGTTGCAGCTTCTTCTCCGAGAATATTTAGGTTGGTTTACGTTTTCACTTTCTCCTGACCCACCCCTCGTGACACCACAACCCCAGTCGGTTTGAAATACATCACCAGCCGGCAGGTTATTGAAGTTCCTTACGAAGACCAGAGACGCCGCTTTATCGTAGCTTCTGTAACGCCTAAAGGATCACCTGGTACAGAGGCTGTTGATTCCATTGCACGTGAGCTAGAGACACTGTCCTTGGAAGTGGCGCCCCAGATATGGTTGGTCACTTGGGACACTTCTGTCTCGATAATTGGGAACGATGCAAAGGAAGCACCACAATCAGTTCACAAGGTGAGTTGTTCTTGTGGCTGGATATCTTGCATGTCACTTAATTTGTGCGCAGCCCGAAATCGAGCTTTTGGATCATCAAACAATGAGCGACGCGTATTCATCTGTAGGTGGCCTAGAGAAGCAGATTACTGAGATTCGAGACCTCTTGGAGATACCACTCACTCGTCCGGACCTTTTCCACTACTTCGGTAAGTGAATAAGGATTTCTTCACTAGTTCATTTTGATAATTGGTGGCTATCACATGTTCCCCCTTTACAGGGCTAAAGCCACCACGGGGTATCCTGCTATATGGCCCTCCTGGAACAGGCAAAACACATTTGGCGAGAGCTGTCGCGTCTTCGATGAAATCATCTGTGTTGGTGATCAATGGCCCTGAACTGTCTTCCGCATATCACGGCGAAACTGAATCTAAGCTGCGAGATGTATTTAAGGATGCCCGAGATAAAAGCCCGTGTATTGTGGTACTGGATGAGCTGGATGCTCTGGTTCCACGGAGGGAGGACGGTGCTGGGGGTGAGGTCGAGAAGCGAGTTGTGGCAACATTACTGACAATATTGGACGGAATGGAAGACGGTAATGAAGATGCCCAAGGTCGTGTCGTCGTCATTGGAACTACGAATCGGCCCAACGCTATTGATCCTGCCCTTCGACGCCCAGGTCGATTTGACCGCGAGATCGAGATTGGTAAGTCATAAATGGAAGATCATGGGGAGTCATTTCTACTCACGTTCGCCAGGTGTTCCGGACGCGGAGGCGCGCTTCTCAATCCTCAAGGTCCTCCTTGCTAAAACACCTCACCACATCACAGACAATGAGCTCCGGGAACTTGCCTCACGAGCCCACGGATACGTTGGCGCAGATCTTGCAGCCGTCATCCGGGAAGCAGGGACAAACGCGATCAAACAGTGGATGGCGGCATCACTGCAAGATCCCAGCAGCTTGCCGCCAAAACTGACACTTGCCGGGCTCATGGCATCGCTAACTTCTGTCAGACCTTCGGCCATGCGTTCCCTGTTTGTTGAAACACCTCAAGTCAGATACTCAGACATCGGCGGACAAGCAGGAGTGATACAGAAACTGCGTGAAGCCGTTGAATGGCCGCTGCTGCATCCAGAGGCGTTCAAACGCCTCGGTGTGCGGGCACCCAAGGGGCTCTTGCTGTATGGACCACCTGGTTGCAGTAAGACTGTCCTGGCAAGGGCTTGTGCGTGTGAGAGCGGTGTGAATTTTCTTGCCATTAAAGGTCCTGAGGTGAGGATTCGTCCCAAGTGAAACTGCGCCGCAATATGACTAAATACGGGTTCAGCTGCTGAACAAATATGTTGGCGAATCTGAACGAGGGGTGAGGGAGATATTCAGAAAAGCTCGTGCCGCTGCACCTTCCATAATATTCTTTGTAGGATTCCCAGGTCCCCCCTCCCCTAAAGAATGCTCACACGTGACAGGATGAAATAGACGCACTTGCGACATCGAGAGGGTCCTCAGACACAGAGGCAGGGTCCCATGACGGTGTTTTAACAAGCCTTTTGAATGAGATGGACGGTGTACAAGAGCTACTTGGTGTGACCATTGTGGCCGCAACTAATAGACCCGAAGTCATCGCAAGTACGAGTCTTACCTTAGCTAATAATCTTACTTACTCTGCCTAGGATCCGGCACTCATGCGCCCCGGACGATTGGATCGCATACTGTATGTTGGCCCCCCAGATCAGGTAGGAAGGGAGGAGATCTTGCATATTAAAATGAGGGACATGAGCATTGAAGACGACATCAACATTCCGGAACTGGCGGAATTTGTAAGTTTACAACCTGCTGGCACTTCCTCGCAAATTATCTTTTGAACCCTGGTTTTATTAACTTCTTTTGATTCTTCATCTCTTTGCATCACCACACTGCAGTGCGAAGGATGCTCAGGTGCTGAAATCACCGCATTGTGCCAAGAAGCTGCAATTTTGGAGATGCAGAAAAACATCAATGCTCCTTTCGTATGTTCAGTGCTTCAAGGGACCCTTGCCTCACCTTGCTAATCCCATATTTGAATAGGTTTCCAAAAACTCGTTAATTGCTGCAGCAACGACTATGAAACGTCAGGTAACCCCAACTGTATTGGAGAAGTACTCGAAATGGGCAGGTGACAGCGAGATCAGAAGTCTGTGATCAAGAGTATCGGGTTCACACAGGGTGTTGGAAAAAGCGTGGCCATCTCAACGTGTCTAGAACGTGGGTGGCGCGATTTCACGTGAAGGATAAATGGCCTCAGATGAAGCGCTGCCGGTAGATCGACAAAAAAGGCAGCTGGAAGCCTGCAAGGGTCGAGTTGGTACATGGACGAATGCGGTCCCCGGGTCCCTGGGAACCTTCCTCTTCGAGTTGAACGTATTTATCGAGAATTGCAGTTGTCCTCTACCCTAATCGGGTTGCAAACTGCAAAAGCATCGAAGTATAAGTATAGTAGATCGCTGATGGAGGTCGTTATTGGGGGCCCGTCCAGCCTTTTGTAACTGGCCCCGCCCGAGGCTGCCTCTATGGATCATGAGTTTCGGGTTTAGGGTACTGAAATTCGTCTAGCAGAAGTCTGATGGAGTCATATGCGTTCTTTGGGGCCCCGGGAAATCCCAAGGGATCATCCACCTGGTGACAAATGTGGTTTGTGCTGGGGGCCGCCGGAGTGCACGTACATACCTCGAACTGATAAGATTTGGTTGCGTTTGTTTGCGTCAAGTGTTATTACCAGTCAAGCGGCTTCGCGGGAGAAGCTAGTAGAATACCTCCGCACCCTGCTCGCTGTGTCTTGCGCCGTGTTCTCGATCTCGAAATTCCAACCATTGTCTATGTGGAACGGTGCTAGGGCTAACACTCAATGGCTGAACCTAAATTTTGGGGATGTCGTTTCGTCAACGAGGTCGTGTCGAGGTTCAGGTGAGGCTATTGCACGAGCTCTCCAGGTCGTCTCGATATGAATAATTGAGAAGTCGAAGTTTAGGAAATGCATAAGAGTAAGAACAAAGGAGTCTAGAATAGCGTGTCTCCATTGTCAGCGTATGATGCAGGGACCCAAAGGTACGATCTGGAAACAAGTTCCCGTAGTACGGAACTGGAGCTGTGCCCAGCCGTACAATGAAGGTAACATACCCCTGTATCGCAAAACACTGATAACAGCTTCATATTTCGTGCTATACATATAGTACAGGTTTGAGATAGGGGCCGCACAGTATGGATCATGCACCGTAATGTACGAAAGGTACCCAATTGAACGAGTCATGGCCCGACTCTCGTACCTTTTTCATTGCATCATGTGCGCTTCCGCCGCTCGATCACTATTTGGCTCCCCTCCGGAGAGAAGAATCTCATATACCTTCGCAGCAATCACTGGCGCCACTTCATCAGGTATCGCCCACATCGTCCCAATGACATTCCGATATCCTGCCCCCAGCAAGGCAGCAGTAATATGTAGCGCCTCGTCCGATGCCTTTTCGTCTCCAGTCGCCGTTTGACAAGCTGACAAAAATGCAAGATCGGCATGGCCAAATACTTCAGCAACAATGTCTGTGATGGTTAAACGTCGATCGTGGAGACAGAAGCCACTCCGCGTAGGCTCCTGCTTATCCTGGACAGCGTGACATGCGAAGTGGATCCAGTTACCGCTTGCCATGCGCGTCAGCACCTGGTCACTTGTTGCTTGACCGTTCCGAAGTATCTCAAGCCCCTGCCTAGAATTATTGGAGAAAAGCCTCTCGATAATCCCCATTTCTGTTTCGACACTCGGAAGGAAACTTTGACCAGGTGTATTGGTCATGGCAATTCCGACGAGCTGGTTAAACGACTGCTTTTCTATCGATCTCGCCTCGAGTAAGGCGTTGATTGTCGGTGTGTATGACGACACAACATGATTAAATATTCCGTTTAATTTAGTTCCATTTTTGCCACAGGCAGCGTGGAGTGGGAGGAACGTGAGGGGACCAGTAGGACACCACCAAATGCGGGGAAGGCCTGAGGGTTCTGATATATCTGTCTGCAACCAACAACATGAGTGCATACATACTACGAGGGTGAGCATTCCTTACCGTCATGTCCAAGCCCCGCAGGACAGGATATACAATACTTGAGTATAATTTTACGAGAATCTCCGCCATGCGTGGACCACCCTTTGGAATAGGTCCCCCAGCCCGGTTATCCCATCTCTGAGCCCGATGAGAGTTTGCAAGATACTGTTTCAGTGATTTTTGCATTCCTTCTAGGTCTTTGTAGTGAAGCTTATCCAACGGAATATGGAGCACATGTTCTCTCCCTCGTTCGAGCACCAATGCATCACAACGGCGCTGATGAACATTGATGACAACTACTGGCCCTGAGTTGGCAGCTTCCTTTAGAGCCGAGACTTTTTTCGGAAGAAGGAAGGCTTCAAAGTTTGGAAGTGATCGGACCCTCTCTACAAGCGAATCCCACCTCTCTGCAAGACGATGGTGGCGCTGAGTTTCTTCCTCGAGCGAAATCTTATCGTTAATATTATCTGGTGTGCCCATAGTGTGTCCTCGGGTGGCCGCGCTCCGAAGTTCATCTGAGACTTGGGTAATTTCGGCCCAAGTATCTGGGTACGCCTGACGGAGGTCATTAAATGGAGTTCGGAGGTTGAGTAGCTGGTTCCAGACGACTGAACGTCCTTGTTCAAGCCACTCGAGTGCCAGATCTGGGTGGCCTGCCTCAAGAGCGAAGGAAGCCGCCTCTCTCGAAATGTCGTCAAGATTGTTGAGTTGTGAATGGCGTGTAGAGATTGGATCTCCAATCCAAGCGACTTGTGGGATGAGATTAATGGCATGACGGTAAGCTATGAGGGCAGAGGGAGGGTCATGGTTGGCCGTGGTTACTAAATGAGCCCAGTATCGAGCTGCGTGGAATCGGGGTAAAGGCAAGCCAGCCGTGGAAGCTGCTGCTGACTGATAGTGGGAAATCGCCCTGCCCAAGAGGCTCTGCCTCCCTGTGCGCTTAAACTGGTCCTCAAAGTAGATGCCGAGATTTCTGAGCCGTTCCGGTTTATCGGGATGACTATCTGGTGTGAGCGACACAGCTCGTTGCTGAACTCGGATCGCCTCTTTGAGGTCGTTCAGCATCCCCGTACACCTGTATCGACTATTGAAAGAAAGCCCGAGGCCAGTAAGGTACATTGGTTTTCTTGGATGACTATCTGCAGTGAGCGACACAGCTTGCTGTAAATTCTTGATTGCCGCCTCAAGGTCCACCGACATCCCTGTGCTCTCGTATCGACTGCAGAAGGACATCCCGAGATTGTAGAAATATATTGGCTTGTCGGAATGACCATTTGGAGTGAGCGACGCTGCCTGCTGTTGAACCTCGATTGCCGCCTCGAGGTCATTCAGCATCCCTGTATGTCCAGACCAGCTCTCGAGAGAATTCCCAAGGTTATTGAGCCGCCCCGGTTTGTCAGGATGACCATCTGGAGTGAGCGACGCGGCCAGCCGGAAGTTCTTAATTGCTTCCTCAATGTCACTCAGCGTTCCTATGCACATGTTTCGATTGTGGAAGGAAATCCCAAGATTATCGAGGTACATTGGTTTGTCAGGATGATCGTCTGGGGTGAGCAACACTGCCTGCTGCTCGTTTGTGATTGCCTCCTCAATGTCGCTCAGTAGCCCTGTCAACTCAAACCGACCTTGGAAGGAACTCCCAAGGTTGTTAAGATGCCCCGGTTTGTCTGGATGGTCATCCGGGACCAACGATACGGCCTCTCGCATAGCTACAATTGCCGCCTCAATGTCACCGGGAACCCCTGTGTGCATGAACTGGCATTTGAAGGAGCTCCCAAGGTTGCTGAGGTACATTGGTTTCTGGGGATGATTGTCTGAGGTGAGAGATACAGCCTGCTGTTTATTCTTGATCGCCTCCTCAAGGTCGATCGACGATCCCAAGCGCTCAAACCGACTTTGGAGGGAAGTTCCGAGGTTGCTGAGGTGCATTGGTTTATCGGGATGACCATCTGGGATGAGCAGCACAGCCCGCTGCATATTACTGATCGCGTCCTCAAGGTCGTTCAACGTCCCCGCGTGTCCAAACCGGTGCTCGAAGGCGCCCCCGAGATTGCCGAAATACTCGGGTTTGCTGGAATGGCCATCCGGGGTTAGCGATATGGCCTGCTGTATATTCAAAATCGCTTCTTCAAGGTCGTTGGCAATCCCCGTGCGCTTAAATCGATTTTGGAAGGAAGTACCAAGGTCGCTAAGGTATTTTGGCTTGTTGGGATGACCATCTGGGGTGAGTGACACGGCCTGCCGTATTTTCACGATTGCTTCCTCGAGGTCGTTCAGCGTCCCTGTGCGCTTAAATCGATTCCCCAAAGAATTCCCAAGGCTACAGAGGTACCTTGGTTGGTTGGGATGGCGATCTGGGGTGAGTGACACGGCCTGTTGTATGTTCGCGATTGCCTCCTCGAGGTCGCTCAGCGCCCCCGTGTGCTCAAATCGGCCCTCCAAGGAATCCCCAAGGTTGCAGAGGTGTATTGGTTTGTGGGGGTGGCCATCCGGGGTGAGTAACAGGGCCTGTCTTTGGTACCTAATTGCCTCTTCGATGTCACTTAGTGCCCTCGTGTGCCCGAAACGATTCTGGAAAGAGGTTCCAGCGTGGCCGAGAAGTAATGGTTTGCCGAGATGACCATCTGGGGTGAGCGACACAGCCTGCCGGTGATTCCTAATTGCCTCTTCAATGTCGTTCAGGTTGCCTGTGTGCTCGAACCGGCTCTGGAAGGAATTTCCAAGGTTGCTGAGATACCTCGGTTTGTCGGGATCATCGTCTGAGGTGAGCAACACGGCGCGTTGTTGATTGTAGATTGCCCCTTCGATATCGTTCAGGACCCCTGTGTACCCAAATCGACTCTCCAAGGAATTCCCAAGGCTGTTAAGCCGCCCTGGTTTACTGGGATGATTATCTGGGGTGAGCAACAATGCCCGTTGTTTCTTCTGAATCGCCTCTTCGATGTCGCTGAATATCCCTGTGCGATTGGACCGGCTATGGAAAGAAGTTCCGAGGTTGTTGAGATGCATCGATTTATCGGGATGACCGTCTAGGGTGAGCAACACGGCCTGTTGAAAATTCCTGATCGCATTTTCGAGGTCGCTAAGTGAGCCCGTATGCTCGAACCGCTCATAGGAAGCAATCCCAGCCTTGGAGAAACCCTTCACTCTGGTCGAGTTTTTGATCGACTGCCACTGCCGTTTGCATGTGAAGAGAATCTGACCCATGACTTTCGACGTGCTGTACGTTAGACGATGCTAGCATGAGTTAGAGAAGAATATTAATTTAATGCACGGCCGGTTTGAAGAATAGTAGCGATA